>WOGR01009756.1:0-11194 GCA_015342045.1 Leptinotarsa lineolata | reverse complement strand
AATGATAATGATAATGATAATGATAATGATAATGATAATGATAATGATAATGATAATGATAATGATAATGATAATGATAATGACAATGATAATGACAATTATAATGATAATTATAATGATAATGATAATGATAATGATAATGATAATGATAATGATAATGATAATCACTTAATTAGTTTAGTGATCCAATAATTTTTCTGGTTGGTTGGTTGGGTAACAGAATCAATTTTTCTTTAAAAAACAATTGATTTCCTGCCAACGTTTCGAATTCGATTGAATTTTCCTTCAGGGCTCTGTAACAATTAATTTTCGTAAACATACCTCCCACAAAACTTATAGAATCATTAGCATTTCAATTTCAAAATGAATAATGACATGATAGAAACGAATGACTTTATCTATGATTCTGATAGGGAGTGTCTGTTTCTTATAAATGATAAAAAGAAAAAATGAAAAAAAGGGAAATTATTTGGGTGTGTTACTTACCAAATTGAAATATGCAGTATTAGCGCCATCGACATCCTTTCTAGTGTTAACACTATCGCATTTGAGGATATGTATCATTTGGTTCAAGAGTCCTTTGAGTAAATATGGTTGAACATCTAGAATAGTTGGATGATCAAGATCGAAAATGTGTCCACATTCTTGTTAATGTTCAACAAGGGCTGTGGGGTCTTGTGTATTCAGTTTCTTAGAGTCTCTCATATGTTCTGAAACTCGTGTTTTAAGATATCGTCCAGTTTGACCAACATAATATTTGTGACAACTTTTACAGTTCAATTTGTACACTATATTGGATTGTATGTCTTGTAGTGTTTTAGTTTTTTGTTTTGAGAAAAAATGCTTTCCAACTGTATTTTCATTTGAAAAGGCCACTTTCATTTGTTCATTACTTAGTAGCGTTCTGAATTTATCAAATGAATTTTTCTATAAACGGAATTTTGTGATATTTGGGTTTCACCCCTGTATTTTGGAAAGAGGAACTTCTTTCGTTGATTATTTTTCTAATAACGGCTCTAGAGAAATTATTTTTCACTAGGTAATTCTCAAGTAATTAGAGATTTTTGTTATGGAATTCAGACTTGGAAATAGCAAATGCTCTTGATATCAAATTTCATATAATGTGTATTTCACTGTGAATTAGTAAAAATATCCATTGTAATAATAAGTCCATACAGAATTCAAAAACATCTATGAAAAGATCTATGGGTAAAGTGGTAAAGTTTGAAATGATTTCCGCGTCTAGAGAAACTAAAATATAATTTTCGGGTATAATTTTATTTCTGATGAAATTAGAAAAATCGAAAGAATCTTTCACATAGAATTCATCTTTTTCGAAATCCGGAACGGAAAAATCAACAAAACTAACAATAGTACTCAAAGGTATTCCATCCAATCGTCATCACCCGAAGACGATTGTGAATACTAACAATCGAAACATCGTGAAGTGACTTGACTTGAAATCTTACAATTTTCATTTCATTTTTTTGTTTTATTGTTCAATTTTTTGCTTGTATTGTATTTTTTTTCATTGTAATTCCATTTCAGGGTTTTTTGCTTGATATTATTGTTATTTTCCGAAAGTACCAAAATACTTTTCAATTGTATTAGTTCCTTCAGAGATTTCAAATGATTTCATAACGTATTAGACAATCGGAGTCGAAACTAATGAAATTCAGCAAAGAGTTACATACAAAACAAATACATAACCTCAGAATATTCTTTTATGAAAAAAATAGCTCAATACACCAAGTAATAATAAAAACAGATCTTGGATACACACCACTGAACCTGAATAAAACACAAAAAAATAAATATATCCAAACAGACGAAATAACACAATGAGCCTAAGAAGCAGTTCACGGCTACCAATACAAAAATGTAAACCAACCACTTATGTACGAACAACTCATGTACAAATGGTTAACTTAACGAACAACTTCACCCCGAGAGAGAAGGATCGAAACTAGCTATACAAGACCAGGTCATTGCCACCTCAAACTACAAAAAACACACAATTAAAGATTGAACCATCATATCAGACAATTGTAAAAAATGTCACCAACACACAGGATCAATAAAGAATATAACAAACGAATGTGAACTGTCAGCTGTAACAGACTATACAAAAAGACATATCACAGCAAAAATTGTACACCAGGAAATAGCAATAAACCACAATCTAGTTACAGAAAAACAACCTTATTACAAATATCACCACAGCAACTTTTAGGAAACGAAGGAATACTGGGACACAACACTGTATACAGACAGAACAATAGCTCTCAACAGACCGAATATTACAACAGAAATAATCTATCATATAGATATTCTTTCAATAGATCCAAACATTAAATAGAAAAAATAAGAAAGAATTGGAAAATGTACACATATAAAGATAGATATGAAAGATATATAGCGACAAGAACAAGTAGCAGTAATAGGTACCAATCATCATTCCACCTACAGGAATTAAACCTCAATCGTTCACTTCCAACGTAAAAAAAATAAACATTCACTCATCTATACACACACACACAGATTTTCAAAACCCCTCAACATAAAAAACAATAACCCTTTCTTCCACTTGAAGTTACCCCGTGCAGGAACAGATTTTTAGAATCCTCAACATAAAAAACAATAACCCTTTCATTTGGAGTTACCCCGTGCAGAAACAGATTTTTAGAACCCTCAACATAAAAAACAATAACCCTTTCTTTCATTTGGAGTTACCCCGTGCAGGAAGCACGGGACAATCCGCTGTGTGAACGCTCGAAAAATGATGTGTCTCCATGGGAGTTTCACAGTTGTACCTTTCCTACAACAGCAAGGCCATGGACTTTCAAGTTTGAAGTATCTGCATGACAGAGTTGTTTTGGATGGAGCCCACAAAGTCATTAGATGTTCGGATTTCCTTCGCTGCATGGTCCGTGATCATGAGAAATTAGGAATTGGAGCAAATGACTCACATGAAAGCCGCAGAGAAAACTTAACCTTCGCAATGGGGTCTTCTTCAACAACATTGAAGACCTCGGCTTACCAAAGTACTTGACCTTCGCTGTTATCAGGTCGAATGGGATGAAGTTGGAAACCAAGAGGTTCATCTTGGCTTACTTGGATGATGTTTTCAACAGCTCAGTCTACCTGTCACCAAGTACAGGGCCTGTCGCTAGTCGCCTAAGACCCTAATAAACTTTTTGTCGGCATGTTCAGCATATGCGGAGCCAGCCTATATCCATCGACATCGCAGCCTTACTGTCCTATTACCACTTACGGCACTTTTATGGTATTGACGAGACTATACAGATACAAGCAAATAAACCTGATTTAATCATATTCGACCATCAAAGTAAGACGATATTCATCATTGAATTTCCAGCTCCGGCTGGATATCGCCCAAAAGAAGGCGGATGAAATATGGAAATCTACTCTTTGATCGGACAAAAAATTATGGATAATACTCATCACATCATTCATTTTGAAGCAAAGTTGGTGTTGCAGAACACAAATTGATGGATTATTGAGTGTACTTTCAATTACTTCAACAAAAATATTGTTAGTCTGAAAATCAGTAATTTTCATTTCAATTGAATTTGTTATGGTTTAACATTTGTTTTTAGCTTTACACTCTTAGTTATACTTTTTTATATATCAAATTTATACTTTTGGAGTAAGTATAAATGTTATATAGCTTCATTTTTCCAATATAAAATTTTTTACCAATAATTAATATAACTGAAATCTGATGAAACAATTGTTATTTGTTGAAAATTATCACAGTTTTATTTTTTTCCGACTGATATCATATTCAATACCGAAAAAATTGATTTTGCATATTTTCTGCCAAATGCAACGATTTTCCGTTACTTTATTCGATAATATTATTGAACATTTTACATTTCAAAAGTATTTCAACTGGCAAATGTGTTAAATATAAAATTTTTTGCATTATCTGGCGAATAAGTCCATTTTAATGTTACTTTTCTTTCTTAACATATGAGAACAAAAATCAAATAAAAAAAATACCGTAATCAATTTTGAAAAAAAATTTTCAGATTATGCTGAATTTTTATGCTGAATATTGGTTTTTTTAGGTTATATCGAAAGGGGAAATAATTTGAAACGAAAAAATATATTTCTCCATATCTTCTCGAAAAATTTCATGTTGTTAGAAAATGTTTCATAGAAAGTTGTAGATCTTCATATTTTCTACAACTTGTACATCTTTTTCCAATAGGAATCGACTTTAATTTATTTTTCCCGTATGAAACAATATTTTCTCTCGTTGGTTACTATTTAGAAGCTGTTATTAATATTTTCCTGTTCAAAAATTATTTGCATTAGCCTATATCTCATGTCTTCAGAAATACAAGGGCATTGGTCTAGAGACAACCTGAAATCTCAGTTAAAAACACGTAAAACTGGTAATGACCACACTATAATCCACTGCGGCTGTTTTGACTACCTGAAGTTATAAAAATGAAATATTTATTGGATTTTATGGGAGAAAGTACCAATTCTAAAATTCATAACTCGGATAATCTTTGTTTAAGACAGTTGTTGCTTGTAAAGTGGGAAAGTTGGGCTCTCAAATATTTGCCGACAATCTATATAACAGGGTAATTTCAATGGAATCATGAATTTTACAAGAGTACTGGGGTTACAGAAGTCGGCTAAACCACAAAATATTGTTCTTTGACAAGAAGGTCCCAATTTGTGGAATATCAAAGGAAAGTCTGTAACATTTTTTGTGAATCATGTACATTTCTCATATTTTAGGTAGGGTTATATCCAATTATATCGTATCATTTCTATGTCAGGTTGAGAATTGTTCTATTTTGTGAACGAATTAAATTATCTATGTACTCGTAAAAAATATTCAATTTTTGAACCCTATGGAATTAATGGAAATAAGGAATATCGAATACGTAGAAAAAAGTAACCAAAATGTTTTCAATTAACTGTTCGACTTTTCTAATCGTAACATAAAATAAAAGATGACTTTTACTATCAATATTTCAACAGATATAGGTATAATAATTTTCGTTAAGAATAAATATATATCTGTTATTAAAATAACGCATGTATTAATTGACTTCCTTACTCTTCCATGTTATTACAAGTTTTAATATTATTATTGGATTGATTCAAATCGTTATATTATATCTTGATATGAAATAAGTCTCTTTTAATGAGCACAAAATATATTTTTTAAGTGCAGTTCGAAATTCTTTTGTGGAGTCTGAGTTACAAATAATATTTCTTATACATAGCAGAGTGAAGAAGGAGGTAAGCGACAAATATTATAGGAATTAAAGAACGAAAACAACAAAGTATTTGTTGTGAACAATTTTCAGCCAGTTTCATCAAAGTTTATCATAAAGTTAATTTATATATCGAAGCAAAACATAAAGCAAAAGTATCGCTCCTGACACGTTCGCACTTTTGTCCTGTTTCTTTGTGATTGAAACACACATCTGTATAAAGTAAAGCTATTTGCTTTCTTTCTTCCAATGGAATTTTCCCACATTTTTGTTTAAAAATGGAGGATTAGAAGCAAAAACCTTTATTAGCCTGAAAAATGTGACATGAATTCCTTGAACAAGATATGGCATTTTATCAAGATTTCTACGGATAAGTTTCACTCAAACTTTTGGGGGTTAAAATGGACACCAATATGTCTTGGCACAATCATGTTGCTGGAATTGCAAAGGTTGCTTCTCAAAACCTTAGAACACTATTCCAAACCAGAAAACTGTACACAACTCAGCAACTTTTGATGCTTTATAAAGCTCAGATCGGACCTTCTTTGAAGTATTGTTCTCATGTACGGAACTCCGCCTCTAGGCATGCACTGAAGTTGTTGCATCCATCTAGAAAAAAACCATTCGCCTGATTGGAGACACGTACATCACTTGCAACCTTGATAGTCTGGAACATCGAAGGAAGGTTGGAGATTTGTCTTTCTTCTATAGATACTTTCAAGGAAGGTGTTCAAGTGGCATATTTGATTCCACCAAGAGCTGTACATATCAGAAAACATGTGATTGTTTCACAATGAATTTTGGGGAAAAAATGAGAGCTGAATTTCATAAGTTGAATTTCAAGTTATTAGTTTTATCTCTAAGAAAATATAACAAGAACTGTTTTCGAAAGATTCACGCGATGCCATTAAAAGTTAAAATTTTAAGATTAGGGTTGAAGTTTCGAGTTTAAGGACACAATTTTGGATTTCAATATGTAAAGTTTGACGACAGTCGTGTCACAAAATTTTCTGGTGATATCTTGAATTCATTGGAGTGTCTGGAGACACCCTTCATTTTGTTTTATGAAAAAGAGGACATTGGCAGATCAAGATCTTCAGATGATGTGGTGCTGCAGGTTTTTCCGGGTTTTTCTGCAGTGGAATTAATCAAGTCGTCCCAGAGCGCCAATTAATTTTTTTTTGATGATTCATAATTTGTATTACTTTTTAAATATTAAAATTTTCTACTAGTGATTGAAGGAATACTCGTTTTATTTAATTTTCTAAATATTTTTTTTTTAATTTTATGAAACTATCAGATATTCTAATTTTATGTATGAATGTTCGGGGTGTCCTATCGAAAACAGTTCACCTTCGACTTCTTTGCAGCCAAAAATAGCGGGACTCGTTTAACTTTATTGAGCTTTGTACTTTCAATCTCATCATACGGGGTGATTCTCTAAGGTGGCTCACCCCTAATACTCAAAATATAACCTTGAATTTTTTTTATTATTGGGAATAGAAAAACAAAATTTGGAGATTGTGTATTATAGTTCAATTAACATTTTTTTTGATAAATCTACTTGCTTTGCCGTACTTTCGGTTTGACCGGAAATGACCCCAACTTTCCATTTTTAAATGGGACATCCTATATATTTTTACTTATTTCGATCGAGAATGACATTCTACATCTTACAATACTACACCTGTCAATGTTTGACAAATGAAATCATTTTTATTCCAATTATTATTTTTTGATCTAGAATGCCGTGGATCATGTAAATTGCTTCATTCTTGATCAGGATACATGGGAAAACTACGACTGTGAGGCTTATGACTTCACAGTCGTTTGAAGAAATATTTCACAGTCGCAAATATGAATTTTTCCAGTCAACTTGATTTTTTCAAATGGAAATGGGGTGGCTCGTTGGCTTTTTGTGAAAGTTCATTTCCGTACGAATAATTTGATGCCACACACTTCCACTTTATTTTTTCTATTTTTCTGAATAATTGCAATCCACTTTTCTGGAAAGGTGTCATTCAGATGTTCTTTTACGCCTTGAGAATTGTGAGGTGGCGCTCCATCTTGTTGAAAATAGATATCAATTTGGTAAGCCAGTGACAAATCTTCAATGAAATCAATAATTTGATTTCTAAGGAACTGTAGATATTTTTCTGCAGTCAGTTGTCCGTCGAAAATTATTGGCCCCGAAAGTTTTCCTCCAATAATACCCATCGTAATTGAAACCAAATCGCTCTTAAAAATTTCCTTCTTGCATCAGATGTGAATTTGTTTGAGACCTGTACCTTTCATTATTCCCATTGAACATACCCAAGTTGGTGAATCGGGTTTCATCTGAATAGGAATTTTAAATAGAAAACGTACATCTTCTCTGTATTTAGTCAAAAACCAGTTGCAATAAGTCAATCTTCAGTTGTGATAGTTATCGTAAAGATGTTGGTGTAGTTGGTACTTGAATGATCGATAATTATATTTGTGAAGAATTCTCCAAACCGATGAATAACTTATATCACACTCAGAAATATTCTGGCGAATTGACGCCGTACAATTCACTTCAACATAGGCCAACACTTCTACTTCTTTGTCTTCACTGACGATGAAGTTACTGGCATTTTTTTCTGGTTCATTTCGCATTTTTCTTTCCAGTTTTGGAAAATATTGCCGAGTGGGATAGCGACGATTATGGAACCTCTGAGCATAAATTCGATCTGCGTCGGTTGCATTCTTTTTTGTTTCTCCGTAAGTTAACAACATGTCAAATTTCTCGTTTCTAGTATAATTTGCCATATCACAGATAGATAGAGGTTGTAATTATAAACTACACAAGAAATAAATTTTCAAAAGTGACAGCATATTCATTAGCCCATTTGTTCAGGTAGTCCTAGAAACAGCTTCAAATGTTTGTCTCGGATAACTAGAATAACAGAACTTAGTGCATGAGTATACCGAATACATATTATTTGTTATTAGGTATAATCGTTTCTTGCAATTATTCAGAAAAATAGAGCAAGTAAAGTGAAAGTGTGTGGCATCAAATTATTCGTATGAAAATGATCTTTCACACAAAGCTGACGAGCCACCCCCTTTCCATTTGAAAAAATCAAGTTAATTGGAAACATTCATATTTGCGACTGTGAAATAATTCTTCAAACGTCTGTGAAGTCATAAGCCTCACTGTGGTAGTTTTCCCATGTTACTTGATCAAGAATGAAGCGATTTACATGATCCATGGCATTCTAGATTGTTGGATTTAGAATGTCATTCTCGATCGAAATAAGTAAAAATATATAGGATGTCCCATTTAAAAATCGAAAGTTGGGGTCATTTTCGGTCAAACTGGAAGTACGGCAAAGCAAGTAAATATGACAAAAAATGTAAATTGAACTATAACACACAACCCCTTATGTCGTTTTTCTATCTTCAATAGGGGTGAGCCACCTTAGAGAATCACCCGGTTTATCTAGTTTTTTAAGTTCTAAATGTTCTATTCAATAAACAAAAAAGTACAGAACAAAATTTTTTGTTGAATAAAAAAGGTGAAATTGTTTAAATGATATTTAGGTCATATTGGTTGGTATGATTATTGACGTAGAAAGTGCGTAGCAATAGTTTACAAATTTAAACACGAAGTTGACTTCGTAGATATTGATTATGACACTGAATGTGAATTGGAACTAATGAGGAATTTTTGCAGACAGGGTCACATTGAAAAAGAAGATTTTAGACTGAATGTAAAATTTCAAGAATAGTCGAAATAATAATAAAAGAAATGTGGCGCTTTCCTAGAACTACGTACGTATCAAAGTATTCATACCATTGCTCGAAAGAACCATAGTTTCGAGGACACCCTAAATTACTTTATGATTTCCCACTATGCAGTCTTCATCCGTCCTGTTCGCATGTAACCCGGAATAATCCGGGACTCCGGTCACGGTCGTAATTTGGCGATGAAGCGGCAAGGGAAATTGCCAACGTGCAGTTTCCGCGACTTAATGAGACGCAGCAGCGCCTCAGGACACCGGGTCACACCTGCCCACTGTCAAAAACCGTTCCCCCCCGCGTCCATCGATGACCCCCCGGGCTCTGTCGGCCTAGAATTAGTTGTTGGACGAAAATGGGTTTAACGATGTGTATTAGGGGCCAAGGAATGTTATTCGGGTAATTGTTGATTGACTAATTCGGAATTGAGGCCTGGGAAGGGGTGAGTCACGTCGTCCAGTGTTATTCAACAGGGTGGATACTTCTCAGAGGTATGTTATAATGGAGAATGAAAAATATTGAAAAAACAAAAGGATGCAAGGCCCATTGAGAAGATTTTCGGAAAAGGTACAGACAATTGAAGATTCACATAATCAAGTAGGTATTCTTGGCGAAAATACCTCCCAAATTATCAATTTCTCATTCAAATTATAGTTATTGGTAAAATTCGGTGGTCAACATATGTGCGTCTGACCAAGATATATCGTTCATTAAATCAGGAAAATTTCATTTATCTGTAGTTGATGTCCGTCAAACTTACCCAAGTATGTAGGATATTTGGACAGAGAACACCTTCCAGAATATCATCTCACAAACAGAACCCTTGAACATCTAAATATGCTTATCATGACATAATAAAATTCTAGAAAGAATATCAAAAACTATAATTGAATAATGGTAAGGCATTCATTTATGTGTGTAACGTAATAAAATCGAATATTCAAAATACATAAAAAATTAAGGCCCATTCAATAAATTTACTCAAAAAGCAAATTCCCCAATGACATTTATTATGAATTTCGCAAATATACTTCAAGACATGAGGAAAACACTGAAAATTACTTCCAAAATTGTGAAGTGTATTTTGGCCTTTCCAAATAATACTAAATGTTTATTATTATCATCAGATAGGCGATGATCAATTGAGATTATAATATGTAGTATCATATGAGATTGGTACTGGTAAAAAAAATTCAGCAATCACTTGACAGCTCATTTTTTTTGGTATATGCAGTAATCCTCTTCAACCTTCTTCAGAATGTAAAGGCGCCTACGAAGACGCCATCTATGGAATCAACAAAAGGCGCAATCCTGGAATATAAAAGACATACGAGGCGATGATACGTCGAAGCTTGACTTTGCAACTGACCATCTATCTTTCTTTTTCGAAAAGTGAGAGGTGTCAACACTTATTGTTTTTAGCACAGTTCAGCGATTCAGCCCAGCACCACTGATGGGACCCTGGTGGGTCGAAACAGCGCTGTCTGTTGTTGTATGACAAGTTGATCATGTTTCCTTACAGTGGTGAAAGCTGCAATGTGAGACAGAGGACTAATCTCATTCAGAGGTTGATGTCGAAGCTAGACTTGTGCCATTGGCCGTCTTGGCCAATGGTTGAGTCTACTGTTGGGTAGTGTTTTTGTTGGGGAAGGTATCATCACATTAACTTTCAGGCTTGTACTCTTCAGGACAGTTAAGTATTGCAGCTTAACACCACTGATGAGACCTTGGCCAGTCAAAACATTCCTGTCGGATATTGAATCATAAGTTCATATATTTCCATCTGAATATTTGAAAATTCAAAATCAATCCTTGCACCATTCTGAAATTCAGTGTTTCCCGCATTTTTCCTGTCTTACAAGAAAACTGTTTTTCTTTCTTTTTGGAAGATTGCTCGCGTTCAGCCTATTCCAAAAAAGGGCAAGAAGAATATTTCAAATAACTATAGACCAGTCGCTTTGCTATCACTGATATCAAAAATCATGGAGAAAGCCGTAAACCACCATATCCTCAAATATTTGGAAGGCTTTAACATCTTGAGTGACCATCAATATGGCTTTCGGAAACAAATATCAACAGGCGACCTTCTATCGTATGTCACCCATATTTGGAATAACGCAATCGAGAATCATGGAAAGTCAAGAGCTGTTGCGCTTGATATTTCTAAG
>WOGR01009755.1:0-11195 GCA_015342045.1 Leptinotarsa lineolata | reverse complement strand
GGTTGATATGTTTATTAGATTAACAGGGCATGGATGGCTCCGCCATTTGGATATCCTTCTCCTAACGTAACAGGACCGTAACATATTTTTTAAAGAATGATCGGGAAAACATTTTTTATTATTTCTGGGCCTGTATATCAGTGATTGTGAAACTTTCCAGATATCAATTTTTTTCATTTTTGTTATCTATTGTATATATAACATATATTTGTTCAGGCAGTGATATTTTCCTAATGCAGTTCCAATTCTACTACTTCTCGCAATATTCCATTTTTCTATGATCATTTGATGGATATCACTTCTATATGATACAAAATACATTTGCAGGATATCGATTACTATTTTAAAATACAAATAAAATAGGATACAAATAAAAAACAAATGAAACAATAAAACTCGGAAATGTTGCAGCATTGAGAGTTTGGGGTGAATAATTCATGAGACATAGTGAGGAAGTCCCCAACGGTATAAAAACAATGTACCAGGAGATGATATTCCATAAATTTTTGGATTTCGGTTATATCAACAACTCATTATCCATGAATGTAAACGTTCAGTGAATTTTGTTGAAAGACAGAGAAGTTCAGTTTGGGAGGTCCTAATTTTCCAAAAATTATTGTGGCATGATTACGAAATGCTGTATTATTTTAAGGAAAAAAGAGTTTTTGAACAGCGAAGTTCGAGGTGTACTGAGTTGCACCTGAAAACAATGAGCAGCCACAGTCCGTCGCGTATTTCTGATATGTACCGCTCTTGGTGGAATCGAATGTGCCAAGTCCTTTGAACACCTCCCGTAAAAGTATCTATAGAAGACAGACAGAACTCCAACCTTTCTTCGATGTTTCAGACTATCAGGATTGCAAGTTATGTTTGCGTTTCCAATCAGGTGGATGGCTCTTTTCTGAATGGAATCCAGCAACTTCAGGGTATGTTTAGAGGCGGAGCTCCATACATGAGAACAATACTCCAGAGAAGGTCTGATCTGAGCTTTATGAAGCATCAAAAGTTCGAAACAGTGTTCCACGCTTTTGAGAAACAGCCCATGCAATTGCAGCAACATGATTGTGCCAAGACATATTAGTGTCCATTTCAACACCCATCAAACTTATCGAAGCAGAAAGCGGAATTGTCTGTCCTGACATTATTACGTTGTTTGCATACAGCTTTGTGATATCCATTAATTTCGCGTCTGTAAATATTTGGTTACTGGAGTATATGATAGGCACTCCCAACATAACCTCAATATTCTGTTTTGTAAGATATCTAGAGGTAGAATGTGGCATTGTCGTACTCCTTTTCATATAATTCCGTATTGCAGTTTTTAAACTGGTGAAACCTGTAAATAAGTGACCAAATTTTCTTTGAGAGTTCCGTGATGTGAATATTCCATTTCAAGAAATTATCAATATGGACTCCGAGGTACTTGACCGTTTTCTCAAGTGCAATTTCTTCATTTCCTATCCTGACGGTGAAGATTGGCAAGTTAGATCCATGAGATGTGAAACGCAATATTTTAGTTTTTTCAATATTGACAGTGAGTAGATTCATGTTGAACCAACCAATAATTTTTTTAATGTCTTTTTCTGCTTTCTCTTTAACTTGGCCCCACGAATTACCGTCATAAATGAGTGCCGTGTCGTCAGCAAAAGAAAAAACAGTGCCTGTAAATGATTAATATAGATAAGGAATAAGATAGGTCCCAGATCAGTACCTTGGGGTACACCAAATCGAACAGTTTTTTCTGTGCTACAGATTTTGTTTACCCCTACCATTTGTTTTCTATCATTTTGGTAATTTTTGATTATGCTAAGGATTCTACCACGAAATCTCAGTCGTTCCAGTTTCTCCAGCAAAAGCTTATGGTTAACCGTGTCGAAAACCTTCGCGAAATCTACAAATACACCCAGGCACGGACCCCAATGAATGAATATTATCAAAATTTGGCGATTGAAATATGGAGGAAATACTGTTGATCATAATATACGTCTTGAATTCAGAGGATAAGAAAATAAATATTTGGAAATGAAGTCTCGAAACATTAATCTCTCTCAATGTACCTACACAGTAGATTGTAGTAAATGCCTGTCGGGAAACAACTACCTCCAGCGTGGTATTAGTCGTGGAAATAGCTGTTTTATGGCGCATTCACCAGAACCTATTGTGTAGGTACGTTAAGGGAGACAAATGTTTCTAAATTTCATTTCGAAATATTTTTTTTCTTTCACGTCTCAATACAGTCTTGATTTCTGTTCAGACGATAAATTACTGCTTAATGAAACGGGAAAGCAGGAAACACGAAAAGTTGAGAGGAGGTACTTTTCACTGAGGTTTTTATATATTTTAAAACGCAATGAGATTGTTGCCTCACGTTGGGCGCCACATGTTCGTGCTTTTTTGAGTCTTCGATTTTTGCAAGTAGTTGACCATAATTTGCTTTCTGAGATCTTTATCATAAATACGGGTGTTCTCCAAGGATCTAACATAAAGAAAAACATGACGATTGATTTATAGAGGAGCTCAAAAAATAAGTTACCGCTTTTTGAATTGCAGGAGATACAAAAAGTTGATTGACGGCCCAAAGTATGGGCCTTCAGAATTTTTGGTATGCAACATATTTTTTGAAGACAACACTTTCAACAAATGATAAAAATGACGGAAATTCGGATAGAACGCATGCGCCAAAATAATTTGGTGTTGTTAGTGATAATGTTTTATTATGCTTGTTTTCGAGTGCTTATACTATTGAATACAAATGAAGCCATTCAATTTTACAATCCCCCCAATTTGAATCCCAACATAAGAATTTTAAGTAAGGATTCCACAATATACAATTTAAAAAAAAATTCATTAGCTCCGTTCTCGATAAGTTGACGATATATTTCCTCATTTGTCACAGGATATAAAGAGATAATTACAGCTGATTATTGAGTATAATTGAATTCAGAATTCACCCTTGATAACATCTCCCTGGCAATAGAACGTCTCCCATTAATTGCGAACCAAATTGTGCCATAATGTATATTGCGCTGTCGTTTTGCATAATATTGCAGCTTATATACGTGTTTGTACTAGATAAATGTACAATACACTTGTAATTATAGCGAGAATTATGCATTCTTGGCTCTAGTTTCGTATCGTGAGGAAATTCATGGAAATGCGACGGTATGCGAGAGGTCTCTTTGTCAAAATACTCCTTTAATTATTTGAGAATGTCTTGGAAATATTTTGACGATATACAGTTATTAGGGTGCGCCTTGAAAAGTCATTCAATCACAGCTGACAAGTTCAGGCAAATTTCGTGAGAAATGCCTGAACTGGAATTCATTCTCTTCAGTCGATTCAAAAAATGTAAAAAAGGAATAAAGCTGAAAATTAGCTAATGTTGAATGAATTTTTCCATACGCATGTACAAAAAAGGTACATGAATGTAATGTACTATCGCGAGACTTCTTTTCGTATTGTGATTGTCCATTGTGTAAAGTCATCGATACGCCGGTATCAAGGCCGGAGTAGTTCAGGATAACCACGTAAAAGAGGCCATGTATGGGAATTCAAAAACCTGATGCTGCCACCCGAAAAACTCAGGGTGGCAGCATTGCTACGAGCAAGACCCCCCGATGAAGCTCCTGTCAAGTGGTTGAGTTGGAAAACTACTCTGCTGACACTCCACCATTATTATCATTAATTATTGACAGGAGAAACCTGAACAATAAGGAGAGAGAGAATTCAACAACATGTGTTTTTACCCGTTTCTTTAAACAAGTCAATTGCTTGAAGTTTTTCTAACTTGGAGCTCCTTTTATTGATTCATGTGCCCTTTGCCCTTTCCCATTTAATATTCTACTACTTTCCGAAGAAGGTTGTACTGTGACGTCTGAAAATGTTCATTGAAAGTGTCGTTTTGAGAATAAAAATACGTATCTTCAAATGTTATCATTTTCTGTAGAGAATGTGAGGAGTTTGCAAATAAATATTCACATTGACTAGTCCTTTTGGGTAAACTACTAATTCGATGGGCGTGATTTCTCAAGCAAATGCCATACCCCCTAATGAGATTTCTAGGTTATATTTTGATAGAATCTGAAGTAACGAAAATGCATCAGTCTCAATTAAACCGAAATTGGTGCCATGTGAGTATGCCAAGGCTTGAGATTTAATATTGAAATGGAGATTACCATTATGCTGTTTTATTTGATCGTCTCATCTGATAACTGTTTTGTTACACCTGTTGTTATTTACTTCGGTTGTGAGAACTTTCGCTTTTATTCATTGAAAGTATTGGGTAACAGATTATTAAATGGCTGAATGGCCCCAGGTGCCGAGGCCGTTGATTAAAGTAAAATGAAATTTATTTCTCGGGATCAACTGAAGAAATCTAAGAACTAGAAAACTCATATCATTCCTTATCCGTAAGATCCGTGCAAGTTAATGATGTTTCAATACTTATGAAAAAAAAAAACAATAATTTGCGGAAATAACGCACTACTTTAGTAGAACCTATATAGGTAATCATAATTATATATCTGAGCCTTACCTGCCTCATTTCAATTTTCAAGTTATTCCGTTAATGATAACTATCATACCATTATGTGAATCCCGCTTTTCTATGTGGAATGCCTCAGACCAAATTTAATAATTCCCCTTTTATTACTTTTAGTGATATAACTACGCAGCACCACGCCTACACTATCGAATATTCTAGCTTAGTCTCTGAGGTTTGATTGCTCAGTCACACAATGCTCAAGAGTTTATCCTGTTATATAACGATCCTTTTACGCCTTCTTTTACTCATTTCGGAAGTCAAGCTACAATGGTAGACCTGTATCTGCTTTTCATCTATTTGTTGCTTTGGAAGCGAACGAGGACGGAAAATAACCTGTTTCTCCGAGGATAACACTCCAATATACCAGGAGCTTATCCTAATTGATTTTTGGAACATAAAGAGGTATTAGCTGAATATTTCGGTGTTGTATCCTGCCATTTCATCTAACTGCGTCATCAGACTTGCATTCGTTCTTGGCAAATCCAGGTTGACATGTTTGCCAGACTTGGTTGGTTGATAGTATACATATTTGCCATTGTTCCAGAGTCTTAGTTATTAGTAAGGAAAGGCCATTTAAAAAAAGTTCATTAACACCATAAGCTTTATGTTGTTCTTGTAAGCCACTGGAAAATATCCAATAGTCTTCCCTTGAAGAAAGTTCTATCTGTAACTCGGACCAAGGTTTCTTGATCACGAACTCAAGGATACATGCGGTCACCACTATTGTGATTACTTGCACCAATTATTCTTGCTCCTGTCACCACAGCGATAGGAAATCATAATGGAAGTATCCTATTGTGATTAATTGCTTTTTTAACAATACTGAATCTACTATAATCTTCTTCTGCACCATTTATTCTTGCTCCTGTCACCACAGCGATAGGAAACCATAATGATCTCTTCATTAGTGGGCAAGGAAGTGTCCTATTGTGCTTACTTGCTTTTGTAACAATACTGAATCTGCTATGATCTTCTTTTTCTGCACCATTTATTCTTGCTCCTGTCACGATAGGAAATCATAATGATCTCTTCATTAGTGGGCAAAGAAGTGTCCTATTCAAAACATTATTCAAAGACTATGAAGAAAATAACCCTCAAAAAAGTGAATGTTTTGGATTAAAGACAATTTTTTATTCAAAATTGATTCATTCATTGATACCAGCAAAGTTTGTAAGTGGGTCAATGTTATGAAAGATAGGCGCGTGACATCTGTTGTCTCTTACTGTTTCGGGATGAATGTCTCTAGTTAGATTTCATTGGCATCGTTGATAAAAAACTGTTGAGATCACCCAGTGTATTGACAATAAACATATTTTATATGCCTTTCTGTGCTATCGTCCCTATTGCCCCCAGAGACAATAGTAAAAAAAACGAGTGTATATAAATCGCTCGGCAGTTTAGTTGGATTGTGAGTGGGCAAAGGCATTGTCGGCCAAAGAGACGTGGTACCGTCTAACTGTAACCTGTAGGTCATCGAACTTTTAGTACGGAAGAGTACCATTAGGTTAGGAGCTAACCCATTAGTTTGTTTTGAAAGTGTCTGAACGTTTCAAGATATCAGATAATAACCATTTAGGTGATAAATATTTTTAGAATTATCGGGGGTTTCACAGGGCTCGAATCTAGGGCCATTACTGTTATATGTCCAGACAAAAGGACAAGTGAAACATGAGTTTTGGATAATTTTATTCTTTATACAATTTTTTTGGGACGGAATCACGTTTCAACACAACACAAAGAGTGATGTACAATGTCACTCATATGGAATATTATCATCCTTAATAGTGTACTTCGAAGTTTTGAAGCTAGTATAACTTGTCTTTTCACCTCATGAGCATATCGTTTGGGATAAGATTGCAAGACAAAGTGCTCATTCGGTTCCATGCCTTTAGCGTGTGTGTTTGTGTGAATTTCTATCGTTTCTTGTCACTTGCTGAAATTGTCGTCTTCGGAAATTATTTCACCTCCGTGATAGTTTAGTATGATGGGTCATTTTTGCCCTAGAAAAATATTTGCATATGGCCTATCTATCTTTTTGGTATGAATGGATATTCTGGTGATATTCTCATATTCTATGCTTTCCTAGTTGTTTCTTTACCTAGTTTCAGTGACGTAAAGGTAGTACATTACGTTCCACACACCAATCTACATAATTCTGTTAAACATAAAACGTATCCGTTGAGGAAAGTAATAAGAATGAATGCAAATTAAACAAAATTTATGGTAAATATTGTGAGGCATAAACCAAACTTATTAGTTACGATGTTATAAGTGAAGAGTTGCTTCGCCAGAAATGAATTATTTCGAATATGTGAATAAGAATTTGCAAGTATTTCTATGAGTTCTTGAAGTTATGCATCACTTGCGAGAAGCAATACGATGGACACGTCCGGTATTGTGGGAAAACAATTCATGAGTTTTGCATCACGATAATGCACCTTATTCGTCATTGCTTGTTCGTGGTTCTTTGGCCAAAAACAACACCGTAATCACGCCTCGGCCACCATATTCACCAGATTCAGCCCCCTGTGACTTTTTTCTGTTCCCAAGATCAAAGAGACCCATGACAAGACGATTGAGAAGATGAAATCCGAATCACTATGATTAAATTTGAAATTGCAAATTTCCTAATTATGCAATATAGCTGTATATTACCTTTCATGATTGGACTCAAAGTTTTATTATTTACTGCCATCAATATTTATTTCTCATAATGTTCAATAAAAAGGATATTCATAATCAAGTGATTATTCATACTTTCAAATTGAAGGTTTACTAATTCTAACAAAACGTCATATTGTTACATAGTCACCATTTCCGAAAAATAATGTTGTTCTTTCCGAAAAGCAGCGGCCATGATTATTGACATTCTGAGAATCAAGCCACTTTAAAAAGCTGTCACCCAAAGACTTGCCAGCTCCCCGGCTATATCTCCGTTCTTAATACCTCATTAGTACAGATCTACGGTTTGGCTTTCGTGTTCTGAAATCATTATAATGAACAATCACACAAAAAGAAACTCGGACTGAAACGTTTTTTTGTTTCTCTAAAACGTAGAGATACAGGCCTTTTCGCCGCAAAACAGCGTATCGATAATTTTCTTCCATTGACGTTACATATTCATTTTCTCTGGGTAAGATTTCATCATGATATGTATGGAAGATTGACAAGTATGCTGAATTACAAATGAATTTGATCATCAGGGAGAAGAATAGGAATATTTTGAAACTATATTCAAGATTGATTCACTTGCGATTCCAATAGTAAGTTGTGTTCAGACCAGTTGAAAACAGGACTCAAACAAAACGCATTCAGGATTCAACACCAGACAGCGTTGTTTCGACTCGCTATTGGTCTCATCAGTGGTGTTAGGCTGAACCACAAATGCATAGGTGGCTTCCCTTAAAGAACAAGTCTGGTGACATCTCCCCAAACGAAGGTGCCATCTATGGGATCAACAGAGAACTCTATCTTCGAATATCAAAGATGAACGAGCTTTGGCATCGACAGCCGACGAGATTTGTCTTCTGTGTTTCACTGCAGCTCTCACAGCAAGGCAATTAGTTTCGACCCGCCAAAGGTCTTTAATCAGCGGCTTTTACAGCAATGAATGAATGGTTTGCCCCCAGATTACGTGTCTTCTGTCATTCAAGATTATACTAGTGGACGATGCTTGATATGATATTCTTCTGGAGAATTTGAGATTCAAAGTCGTATTCGAGTAGAAGTCCCAATGTGAGGTAGTAAATCGAAAATAGTCACCCTCGGTCAAAGTTTGTGCTTAGGTTAGTTATCGAGACCTGAGGTTCTTTTGAGAGTATGTTGTAGTGTCTCGCATATACTTGAGTCTGTTCGACTTCATCGCATTAACTCATCCATGATTCTCTTTAGGGATTTTTTGTATTGATTACATATTCCTGGTGTCTTTGCGTTTCAGAAGGCTTTTCTAGGGGGACATTTCTGTCTACATCTCTGGTTAACTATGGGAACAATGTTAGCTCCCTGTAGTCTGTCTGCTGTCAACTACAGGTCAACAAATGTCTTAGAATCCCCAAGCGGATCACCTTGAACTCATTTTTGAAATCAAAATCGAACCTATGGATCAGCTGATCAACGTAATATTCTAGACTAGGACGACATAAAGGAATAACTTACATCATCGATACCATCTCAGTTAAAGAACCATGGTTTTATACTTTCAAGACCTGCGGCAGTACTCATTATTTGACTATGACACATAGAAGAGCATGTCAGGTGTGAGTGTGATGGGAGTTAGGACCTGTGGCACATTTTCTTTGCATGTCCTCATAATCAAGGCAATATTCTAGCATTGCATAATTCTTTCAGAAGGATAAACACCCAATATGGCCCACAATCTCTACATGATTCATTATTTGACCATTTGAATAATCATAACTTGAAGGCATTACATTCTTTTCTTTCCCACCTCAAGCAGTATAAGTGTGTGCTTCTAACTATCAACATAGACAGTGACGATACTTGGGCTAGTTCCACTAATAGACTATGTGCTTCCTGGTTTTACAAATACCTTCGTTACCGCCTGGCCGGATAGCACTAATTGCTGAGGCCAAAGGATGGAAAAGAAGAAGAAATGTCTCAGAATTGCCTTAACTTTTTCGCGTTGTGAAAAACTACATAATTCCAGGTTTTCCTAGTTGCTAATACATGTTGATGAATCAGTTTTAGGGAATGCCAACTGCTGACTCCAAGACAGGTTAGGTTATGAAAATTTTTAGTTGGAATGATGGTATGATCTGTATAATGTAATTGATAAATTATTATACCTAATATATTTATCTATTCTTAATCTAACACTCTTCTGTCTCTAAGCGATACGTCAAGTGTTGTCCAGGTTTCAATAAAGGAAAAATGAATATCGAGAACGAAATATATATTGAGCTGGCAGCTTCCTTTCAACATATAATATTGAATGCATTAACTTTTTTGTCACCTTCGGTCATTGTGCTATCTTTGCGGGCAAAGAGTCGACATCAATGGAAACCTTACCGTGAATAGAAAAAGGGCATTTCCATTAAAAGCGAATTGGGCAAGGGGTTTCCTTTTGTGTACGATCGAACTCGAAAATTTTTCGAAGATATTCCATAGGAGTTTTATTCGGAAATGCTCGATGTACGCCGCCACAAAGGATGCGGGTAAGGGTATTTTACACATTCCCTTGGGTGCAGAGGAGCACTCAAGGAGGTCGATTAGTTCCGCATTCAGATTCAAGCTGAACATCACTTGAGTGGCAAATTCAGTGAACTTCTTACATCAAAGAAAGTAATATACGAACTATAATCTATTATCAGTGAAACCAGGTCAATTGCTCAGTGTGTATTGATCCAGGGACGCCATAATCAGATGAAACAACCCAATCAGAAGCAACAAAATGTGTTTTCAAATCATATGAAAAAACAATTTGTTCAGGCCAGTTATAACATTTCAATTCATTTTTCTTTCTCAAATATTTGAATCGTGGAAGGCGGGATTACTTAATATCATTTTTCTTATATAGAGTGTCATTAAAAAGTGCGCGAATGAACTAGTACCAGTATTTTGCAGACTTTTCAACTTGTCTTACAAGGCTGGGGTTTTTCCTTATTTTTGGACGATTGCTAGCGTACAGCATATTCCCAAAAAGGTCACAAAAATCTTCCAAATATTGCTATCCAGCTTCCTCAAAGAACGTTCTCTGCAAGTGGTCGTCGATAGATATCTCTCGAATATTTTCACCATCATCGCTAGTGTTCCCTAAGGAACCCTCTTTTTATTGTATATTGTTACGGGTTATGTTAGTTCCAGAGGTTATAGCAGTAAAAATAAGAAAAAGGGTACAGTTTCTACTCACTGAACTATGTATATTGAGAGCAGGGATAAGCTGATATTTCCATGCCTGAAACAGAAAGATCTATTCTACGAATGTTATAACCATTTTTCGTTCAATACTTGCCAAAGACGAATCCAGCGAGGTTGATAGTACGGGTAGAGTTCATCGTCAGGTATGTTGATCCGCTTTTGATTAGATATCCAAAATAATGACCGTTTACCAATTGTTTTCATCGTTTTGGAAATTCATAACAAAATAACATAACCTCACTTCTGCTTGTCATCGGAAGGTTTATTAGAACTATCAGGTGGAATTCTAAGATCGCTATCGTATCGTATGAGACGACAGTAGGAATTCTAAGTAGTATTTGGTATCGTTTCCTGTCTCAAATTTTCGTCATTTCAACCGATAGGTGTAGATGTATCGTTTATAGATTTCGATATGTGTTTCTCTTTCTAATAGTAAATGTTTCCCTTTTCAATATGTCAAATTCCTAACCTGAAAACTGAATATATTTGAGTTTTTGTGAATGTTTTGTGGTTTGTTTATTCAAAAAATAAACAACTATGCTGCCCATAGTTCATCAAGGAATTATGCAAAATCATCCTCCTGTAAGGCGATGGAGAAGAACATAGATTCCAATTAAGGAATAGATATAATCCATTCGATCTTCCTGAAAGAAGATTTATTGAATTGTATAGGTTGAATAGGCATTTGACAAGACGACTGATAACCATATTAACCCCCCAATTGGAGATCACCACCCATAAGAAGAGGTATTACAATATAAAGTATGATATTTTG
>WOGR01009754.1:0-11195 GCA_015342045.1 Leptinotarsa lineolata | reverse complement strand
AAAGTATGAGAATATAGATGCCATTTATGTTTTGCCAATATTCTCTGCATGGACATTTTATTCAATCCCAAATCTCATGTCGCATCATTCAAAGATGCTTCTGGAAAAGCTGTGAAGTACCCAAGCACTATAATTGGTGGTGGACAATGTAGACGTCCACCACCGTTTTAGTTTCATTAATTTTCTCTTTGAATGATCCAAACTTCGTCAGATTGGAGTATAATCCTCTAATGATATCTGGATATGGTTTCGGTTTTTCTGGATACCTCGTAGCATAAGAATCACATGTTCTTGTTAAAACTTCAACACATTCGCCATAAATCACCAATAAATTAAAGAAATCGTGATTATTATAACCAAAACGAGCCATATTGTATTTTTTGAGAGCACGAATCTGACAATTTCATTTGTCACTAAACATTGTGTTGAAGCCTACTAGAAATGTCAACATTTCGGGCAAGTATGCAAATTAGGCTGATTTTCATAATAGAATTGAACCTTGAAGAAAAGAAAGGGGGTTCCCATTTGAAAATGTAGAGGTTTCTTATTTTTCTCATTCACTCAGTGGACCCACATTTTTGCCCACCCTGTGGATTAATCAGTGAATGTGACACTGTTGTGTGGCTCGTTCAACCTTCAGTATTCACGATTCACTCACTGCATATTTTTTAAATCTCAATTTACATATAAATGTTGTATGTTCGAGAGGCTGCACCTGTCACTTTTTCTAAAAAAACTCAAATAACTCAAAAACGGTTCATTTTGAGTTTAGGGTATGATACATGAGTTAGAATCTAAATCATTGGAATATATCAAAAATGAGGTGAAATACAGGATGTTCCATTAAAAATTAACAACGCTGACGTCACTACCGGAGAAATCGAAAACGAAAATATTTCAGTTGTACTCTCTATCAGTTCTTCACCCACCCTAGCAATTTTCAGAATCGCCCTACTTTCATTTTTCTATATAAAGATCGCGTTAACTCGTCAAGATATACCCTGTATACTGACCGATAGAGAATTTTGAACTCTATACAAAAATGCTGTTGATTTTTTCCAAATTTTTAGATTTTTCCTCTTTTTTTAGCTTTTTGCTATATGATATCATTAAACGATTTTTGGTCAATTTTTCTCTACGAATTTAAATTGAACCAAAGCATTGCCGAAACAACCCAGAAAATTTACGAGACACTTGGCAATGCTGGTATTAATGAACGCAGTGTTCGATGTTGGTTTGCGAAATGTTGGTCCGGAGATTTTAGCCCCTGAAGAAGAGCCTTGAAGCGGCTGACCCAAAGTAATTCAAGACATGGATTTGAGTACTTTGGTGAAGACTGACTCATCACAAATGGTGCATGGGATGGCGGAAGAACTGGGCGTCAGCTCCCGTGCGGTTTTTGATGATTTAAAATATTTTGGAAAGTTCAAAATACCCGAAAAGTGGTGGCTCCATGGCTGGAACCATTGCCAGGTTCCGAGGTATGTTTTTCTTTGCTTTTACGCAACCAAAATGATCCTTTTTGGATAGAATTGTCACGTGTGTTGAAAAGTGGATCCTTTAAGAAAACAGATGTTCAGGATAGTGATTGGACACCGATGAGCCACCCAGGCACTTTCTAAAGGCGAAAACACACCAATTAAACATGATGCCTACAATATAGTGGTGTCATCCACCACAACTTCCTGCAACCGGGCCAAACCATCACAGCAGAGTCCTATTGTGAGGAAATCGAAGAAATGTACCGAAAACTGCATCAGAAGCAGCCGACAATGGTCAGTAGAAGAGGTAAGATCCTGCTCCACGACAGCGCCCGTCCGTATGTTCCACAAATCAGTGTCCGAAAAATTAAACGAATTGAGCGACTAAATTTTGAATCAATCACCATACACCTCAGACCTCTCGCCAACCACCTACTATCTTTTCGAACATGCCATTCTTGCTGGAAGATATGAGTTGTTTCAAAATGTTCTTTTTTTAAGGAAGTTTGTGGAGTATTGAAACTTTCGAAACGAGTATTGAAAGAGGCGATTCGTGCTAGGAATCACAAGTTCGAAGGTTAGAACTTGGTAATGCTTAACTGCTGATGACAGTTTTTCACCAAAAAAATCATATTCTCAACACATTAGTAAGATATTTCAGACAATGTGTCTAATGAAATTGACAATTCTAAATATTTTGAAACGAATATTAATTTATAGCTGCTCATACTGATTATAGAAGTGGCATATTTTTGTATATTTGTTTTTCAATGTTGATAATATGTTCATTCAACAAACAATTTCTACAAAAATAAAAAAATAATTAACAAGACGAAAGTTGGAATTTTTTTTGCCATTTTAATGGAAAATACGAGTTTTTCAATTAACCGATACTTGTACATCAATTCATTTAAAAATTTCAGACAGAATATTTTTTTCTTCTACTCATTGAATGTTTTGTGAAAAAATGATAAATTTGCCATTCCAACAGGACAGTTTCTCCGAAACTATTATATTTTTTGACTAAAATTACTTGGACCACATCAAAAGTTTCAGAAAAACTGAATGTTACAATTCTGAAGATGGAAGCAGATTTTAGCTTCTGGAACTTTAACGATCTGTATGATTTTTTGTTTTGTCAAAAAATTAAATACAATTAAGTGATGAATGACGAATTTTTGTTGTAAAAAATGCACTGACATATTGAAGTGAACTGAAAAGTTTGTTCTTTCTGCAACTAAATAAAGTTCTCTACAATTTTTATCCTTTTCAAATTGTTAAAGGCAAAAATACTCAAAAATGTTGATAGAAAATTCTGATTTCCGCCACAAAAATGGCTTTTGCTCAAGGCTTTTGCGTAATTGAAAATATCAGGCAAATCAGTTTCTCATTCAAAGACATGTTCACTGTAATTGATATACATATCGAAAAACTTTTTGCTATTCTATCCATGATAATAGTTAAACAATTTTCAATAACATTTTTATATCTAGACTCATTTCGCTGACACAGTAGCTTTCTCGTTTGAAATTAAAAAAAATCATCTGAAAATTTCTCATTCATTATCATAGATGGTGTTATGAAAGTAACGGGTCAGTCCATTTATAATTATTGCTATTCGTTTTTCTTGTACTTATATTCCAGTACAATAAACGAATTCATCAGCGAAACAACATAAAGTTTAAGTAAACTATATAGTGCAACCTACCTCCCAAAAGGTCCCCTTCAATAATTTAGTCAGGGAGCTAACTGATTTCGTTATTCAATGTTAATCAATCGATCGCTTCAAAAACACTTCACTAACTTTCTTCGAAAGCTTCTGATAATTCTTCTCCCATATTCTCTGTTTCACTGTCACTGTCGTCATTTAAATCAATAATGAATTCATTTCCACTATTAATATGAAAGTGTCCAATCTCCATATAGTCTTTTTCAACTAAAATTACTTTTTTAATCCTTTTCTGCCAGTCTTCTTCGGTAATATTAGATTATTCTAATTTGATCAGCTTCATTACCTTCTTATCCAATTTTGGAAAATTATTTTCTCTCCTAATGCTTTGTTTCAATTTTCCCCAAATCAACTTGATGGAAACGAAAACACAAAAATAGGGAGGATGTGTCCATACTTTTCATCAATACTTCCAAGGGCATACACTTTTCCAAATGTTTTTGCCTGTAAAACTTCAAGTAGTCGGTTTTTGGTTTAGTAATCTTCAAATTACAAATTATTATCCATTGTATTTCATCTTTCCTTGAATTTTTATTCGGTACTTTGATGAGCTGTCGCGTATAATAAGAAACGTTGTCAGGAACTATTACACTATTCGCATCCAAATTTGGGATTAATGTGTTTTCAAACCGTTTCTCGAAAATATTAGCTTCCATGTACTTATGATAGTCAACATTGCAGTTCTCAAGTTTTTTTTCACATAATTTCAAAGAATTCGGAACCCATCCTTCACTTCCTCCGCAATGAACAATGATTAGTCTCGATCCTTTGTTTGCAGGCATGTTAGGCGTACACATCCTCGAACCATCAGTCCACCGTTTCGTAACTGTGTCGTGATTGTCATACCAAGTTTCGTTCAAATAGGAAATTCGCCGTTATTCTTATCTATATTCAGTTATTTGTTAGAAGTATTTGTCACGCACTTCCACTATTCGTCTGCTTCCCATAAATGCTTGACCTTTATTAATTATTTTAAATTCAAATCCTAGTTTTTTCATCCAATCCTGAAGAGTTTTGTCACAGCAGCTCACATAATGGCCGGCAGTATTCAATTTCTTCCTTATGATTTCAGTTGTAGGAATCTCATTGCTTTTGTAACAGTCGTACATTGTTTTTTCAATGATTTTATTAGATGAACATATAAAGGTTTTGGTGATCCTTTATCCAATAGCGTCTTGCGTTCATAAGGTTTGTTTTTGACTATTTCACGTACAGTTGAGAAAGGAATTTTGGTCAAATCTGATGTTGCTTGTAACAGTTTGTTTTCCTCGAAACCAAACTTGAGGTGTATATTCTTATATTCATTGAAACATACTCTTTGTCTTTCAATATTCAAATGCATCCGAATCTGCACTGCTATCTCTTTTTCGCATTGTTCACCATCACTATTGGAATCACTACACTGGAAAAAGTCTGCGTTGTTACCACACTCGTTATAACTATCAGTACTTGTCCAAGGACGCCACATTTTCAACAGATAAAAAAATATTTTGAGTAATTATAACTGCACCAATATCGAATTTCAACACTCGAATCGCGATCAGTTTCTGAACTAAACATTGATGAGACGACGACCATAACCATACCCGCATTTTCCGATTTCTATTCGTCACCGTAACATGACTTCAAACTTAATTTAACGACTCTTCAGCCAATCATAAAACTCGGTTAGTAACAATTATCCAATAAGAACCGTCAATTCTAGAGTCCACGTGGACTAGTTTATGTATTGGTTTTTTTTTACCTTTGAGAGTGCCGACAACTTCAAGTGTTCACAATATCGTTCACTTCGACTATATAAGTCCTACTCTTTCAGTAAATACGAAACGGTTTCTGTTCGATCGCCGTACGCTGATTCAAGTTATAAGAAGATTCCCCTTTTTTTTCTCCCGGTACAGGTAAAAGCAAAGTAATTGATTTTCCCCGCAAGCATTATAAAACCCCCTAAAAGAGCTTTCACGTTTTACCTCCACCTCAATTCTACTTTGTGGATTGGAAATAAAACCTAGCACTCCAGGCTACAGAAAATATTATGATTCAATTTTGAGTACAGAATCACCTGAGTAATTTTTAATCAAGGTAAAATATACTTTCGTTTTCCAAATGAAAAGTTATCTGGATCATCAATAATCTGATCTTTCGTGACGAATATAATCAATCGCAATTATTTTTTCGCATATTTCATTAAATATTGCGTAAGTAAGGGGCCGTATGAATCAGAATTTGTCCGATAAATAATTTATAAAAATTCACGAATTTCGTATTGAAGTATTTATTGTGAATACTCTTCATTAGTTTCATTTTTTGATTAGTTATTAAAGTAGCCCGACGTCAACCGTACTGTTTGGTTGCAAATATGTGATATGTTTTTTATCAACTGGTAAATAACTGCGACTGTTCTCCAAATGAATACTACAATCATGCTTGGAATCGTACCTGTATCAAAAAGTAAGACCCGTTGGAACTTTTCTTAGTTTCAGGAAAACTGCTAAGAGTTGCAAGGGAAGCAGCTGATTAACTGGTCTATTCGCATGGTTGATGTGTGTTATTGTTAGTACTCGATTAAACGTTGCAAACTGATGTGACTATGGAAAAATCACTTCTCTGCACCTTCTCAGATGGACATCTATGAATTGGTGCCAGAAGGAACACTCAACATTGCTCTGTTATGTGGTCCGCTTTCCGATTGACGAAGTGACAACAAATAATGTTCTTGGACCGGTTTGAACGCTCTTTGATCTCAGAAACTACTCGAAACAATAATACTTTAGGTATGACACTAGGAGTAAATAAACATCGGTAGCTGCATCGTCGAGAATTCATTGTCTCTGCGAAAATAAGCATCTTTCACCCTCCATATTATCCTTTAGGTAGTCATTGGTAGTCTCTATTGATAACTTCATTGTCAGTAAGGATATACCATTTAATTTATTCTAAAATTGTCACGTACGTATTAGTTTCAATATTGTTGAATCTGAGTAAACGACTGATCATGAGAACGATCGAGGAGGGTGAAAACAATGAAATCATCTTAATATCTTTTCCAACCTTCCACAATCTGAAAATTAAACAAGGCTGAATCAATAGGGAATCTGCTGAAGTACAATAAAGGGCAACTGAATCTCATCCAGAAAAGTTACCGCATTTTCAAAATTTAATTTCTATAGGTACATAGGTGGTTGAAGTTTTAGAAAATGATACTTTTCTGTTTTCAAAACAAAATATTCTCTTGTGAACAATGCCTCAAGTGCAAATGACTATATTCTCTTTGACACATGTTTGTCAAAAGAAATTGATTACATAATTTATTGGCAAAATTTATAAATACGACCAATTGGACTCTTCAGTGGTTGTTCAGCAAAAATTCATTATTTTGCTCTTTATTACACTTCACTTTGTTTATTTTTCAGATTCTGGAAGATTATACACCCGAAATGCAGCCACAACCGTTGACTCTTCCACATAAAATGTTTTTCTGGGATCAAACAAATATTCTTTATTTCTTTCTCTGGATTTTTGTGTAAATATCTTAATCATTCTAGTCGCACGATAAGTTGAAGAACATCTAATTGAAAAAACAGATACTGAATTTTGGTATATTTTTTATTGCGATCATCAATGAAGATAACAAATGACAAATAAGGGTTTTAGTAATTAATATCCGCAAAAATGTTATATTTATCGGAAGATGAAAACAAAGAAATGGAAACTTGTTCAACTGTATACAAATTGAGGTTGTACTTGATATGCAATTTTTGAAAGGGAGCGTTGAGAGTGAAAGCTTTTGTATTAGGAAAACTCAATATAATTACTCTATTATAGAAATAGGAGACGTCATACTACTTGATTAGTTGTATCATTTCAGTATGAAATTTTGGATAATTGTATCAAAAATTTCCTTTCATCATCGGAATTTCAATTATTCTACAGTTCCAGAGAATGCTGAATTACCAAGAGGGTTGATATTCAATTTCAATAAAGTTTTGGAGACGTGACTACAAACTTGCTTGAACTTTTTACTGGCGGAATACATCCACATTTGTTTCAAGCAATAGAAACTTGAGTAATGGTTCGAGATGTGTCATTGAGTTGGAAGTATTACTTAAATTGTATTGTGACGTCCGAAGATGCTACTGTATAGCGAAACACGTGTCGCTGTTTTGTAAAGTGGAAATCTCACATTGAAGTATGTTTTCGAATACGTGAATCAAACTACTTGTCATCATCATTTGTATATTTTGAGAAATATCTACGTGGACTTATATTTCACTGAAAAGGTATTTCACCTAGTTGAGGTACATGTATACTAAAATATATTGTTTTAAGGCAAGTATATGAGACGAAAACGCGTCGGTTATGCGCTTTGTGGCTGAAAGCAAACTTGGCATTTCAACGCATAATGAAATATGCGGCCGCGCGGCTTTTCGACTTCGATTAGGTCGGCGACCTTTCCGGAGGAAGACATGTTTACGTTAAATTTACCTCATATTCAACAATGTAGGAAAATATTCGAAATAAATTAGACGTCGAAAATTGGAATATAAGGACATTTCAGTCACTAAATTAAGGGTAGAAATTATAATTACTGTCTTGATAATGGTGTGAGATCAGCCGAACTCAAATAATCATCTACCTTCATGTGACCATATATAATATTCACTAACAAGAAAGATAATAATCAAACACGTTTCATTATATGGATACTATCTACCTATGAGAACTACCACAGTATAAGAAGTCTGACGGGGTCAAATCGTACGATCTCGGTGGCCAGTATGACCATGCCTTCAAATCGCTCGTGAAGAATATCAAATGGGGCATGAGCTGTGTGACACGCTGGCATGAGCTTTTTGTTGAAACCACATGTTGTTGGTGTCCAGATCATCCAATTCAAGACAAAAGAAGTTGGTAATCATCGACATTTAGTGCTCGCTGTTGACAGTGATAGCCTGGAAAATGTCGTTCTCAAAAACACATGGACCGATGAAGCTGCCAGCTCAAAATCTACACCAAACAGTGACTTTTTCGGGATGGATTGGACGCTCTTGGATCTCATGTGGATTCGTATCGTCCCAAATTCGACAATTTTGTTTGTTCACATACCCATAGCCTCCTTGCTGGAGACGATTTTTGATGAAAATTAGGGTCAGTTGCCAACTGCTCATTTGGGGAACACACGTCGTTGTCTATGGTCGTTTACCTAGGTCGTTGTCTATGATCGTTCACCTTCAGTTCCTGAGTCAATTGAGTTTTGTACGGATGCAGGCCCAAGTCACGACGCAAAATTCTCCAAAATGTGTTCTGCGAAAGGCCGAATTCTTGTGAGCGACGCGAAATTGACTGCCCCAGATTCTCCTGCACACTCTCACAGGCAGCGTTTCGTCGACGTACGGGTTTTGGTCGATTCTTTACTGAACTATTGGACTCAAATTTATCCAATAGATTGCGAATAGACCCCTTCTTAGGACGATTATGGCGACTGTAAAATTGGAAAAGCGCGCGGTACGTTTCCCGAACAGAACACCCATTTTAATAAAACAATTTCATTATTCGCTCGTGCTGTTGAATGCTTCATCCATCCATGGATAAATTACAACTAATTTGACAGATGTAGCTTTAGCAAAATGGCCGTTATCAATTGTCAAAATTTGGAAGTCCCTGTTGGACCCTATAGTTACGAAATACAATGTTGTTGATTTGATTGTCGTGTGTTATATGTGTTTTATGAAATGGCTAAACAATTTCAAAATGTTTGTCTTAATGAAAAAAAAGAGTGCAACCAGTTTTTGCTATATTTGTAAAATAGCTTCAGAAGAATACTCGTATACTTTATTTCTGCCCATTTCACACATCAAACTCTAATAACTGGTCTTGTGTCAGTAATTTTTTTTATTCTCTTTTCACCTTTATTTGACTTTATACTATCAAATTCGCCACCTGAAATAAATTGACTATATTTCAGGTTACCTGTAATTCAATATTCAATAAAAATTTTTGCAGGTTACTTTATGGCAAACTTTTCAAAATAGTCGTCAAATTCTGATCAGAAATAGATGACGTTCTGGAGCAATTTGACTCAAGGTATCGTTAATAAGTGTAAATGGATAAATCATTCCGCAATAATGTGCTTACCATTTCCTGTATATATTTTTGTTGGAACATCCTGTGACTGAGTTTATAAATTTCGTCTCCAGATAATTTATGCTGTTCACCTTTTGATGTAGAAAATGAGTCGAGTTGAAACAGTTTTGAAGTTTTTGACGCAAACCCAGCACTTTGATGTAGAAACAATGTCTTGAACAACTCAGTAACTAGAGATTGAATCTTCGTTAGAAAATACTTGGCTATCCAGATTTGATCATTCCACCCAAAAAAACTTGTGTATACAGTCATAAATTTTGGAATTTAAAGAAAGCTTTACTGTTGTGTTTAATATATTAGTGAAACCTTATGATCATATTGCGTCTACGTTATTTATTTTTTATTATTTAAATTTCGAGCCGTATTATCAAATATGTTCATGTTCAATATTCAATTTTTTTTTCAATTAATCTGAAAACACCTAATATTACCAAACCAGTTGTAAATAACTATGAAACATTGTACATGAAGTATGTACAGAATGTTCTGTTGAGTCCAAAAATTGAGTAATATACAGGGTGTTGAATTCTAAATAAAATAGTTGGTATTGACCACTGTTACATGACGACATATCCTCTATAAAAGTGTTCTTTCCAAAATATAATACTAATTTGAATATCAATACAGAATCTCAAAGAACACGACGAATATATAAAAATATATGCATTTGTATGGTTTCAATCAGCAAATATCACTTTTAACAGTCTATATGTGGTTATAGCTTTCGATCTGGGAAAAGTATGAACTCCCTCGTCCTTTGAGTTGACAGAAAATGTCATGGAACTTTTTGTCCCTCTAAAACAAATAAGCCAAACAGTAGCTTCATCAGTATAGAAGATTACGACATATTTAGGAAAGTATAATTTCATTTATAACTCCGAATCTGTTGAAATTCTCGAAATTTTCAATGGAAAAATTTTTTTCGTCTCAAAGACTTCTATGAAAATTATCCGAATATTTGTTTCAAACTGTGAATTTTTCCTGGTGAAGCATAGCAATAAAATCAAATAAATTTACTCAAATCAAAAAAGTCATGTAACATTCCCATTATTCAACAAGGTCAATTCTTTTTTGAAAAGAACTCATAGTCAAGATATATCAAATGCATTAACTATTAGTACTCAACTCAGCTGTTGCGAGCGTCACTTTCGCTTTTTCTTGTTCTCAACGAGTCTCACGATTCAAATTTCTCTCGCTCCAAAACCTTCTCACCCGGAGAGTCCAACGGAGGCGAGAACGTTTGGATCCAGAGTTTTTCTCGCTATAACACCTCGTGTGTGGAGGGCCTTAGTTTTTCAAGACACAGTTTCGAGACTCGACCGGTATCTATTATCGATTTGAATATGAAATTACATAATAATGAGTCCTTTCAATAGCACGTATCTTCTTTTCTCCTTCTTTTCAGTAAAGCTCTTCTACAAAGTTTACCCTTGAAAACTTTTATTTTACAGTCACTGGAAACGAAAATAAACTTGAAGTGAATCAATCTCCTCACGAAACGCTGAATAGAACGAGAAACGTGATAATAATAACATGTCGCCTGGAAATATAATTGAATTCTAAAGAAACTGAAAGATACGATGGAATTTCAATAGAGAGGTGCGTTCCTATCGAAAATCGATAAGAATTCGGAAGTTGCGTATAAAGTTTGAACATGCAAATCGGGTAGTTTTTTATTCAAGTGTATACCTACGATAACAAAAGTTGGGATTGATTTATGAGCTGGATGATTTACAGGGTGGACTGAAAGTTTTACCCATCAGAAGTTCATGATGAACGAGGGAAAATGTTCATGGAAAAGTGTATGCGTATTTTGAAACTTACAGATCATCTATCGAACTTTT
>WOGR01009753.1:0-11196 GCA_015342045.1 Leptinotarsa lineolata | reverse complement strand
ATTTCGGTGTGGTAACCATCTTCCACGACCGAGCATGAAGACTGTGGAGTGTTACTTCCATCGAACTTCACAGTGCAGATACGGAGAGTCCTGCAGGTAGCGACTCACGCTAAGGATGACATTTTGGCGCAAAACGTCTTTAAGAAGGGGGCATTGTAACGAATCAGAAGCCGCCCTTGACCTGGGAATTGATATGGGGAACAAACACATAACCTCACTTCGAAAGAATGCAGTCTGCAGAATGCAGAATTCTAGTCGAATACCGAATCCGCCTTCCCGACCAAAAAAGGCAGTTGAGAAAGTGAATCAAGTGGCTAAACAAGAAATTCGAATAGTGGAAACGAATTAAGTTCCTAAGTGTTGTAATAAATAAATTAGTTTGTGATTATTGAAACATTGTTGAAAATAAATTCGTTTAAGACAAGGTAATTCATTAATTCGTCACAATACCTGCGAAACTCGAGAAAATTGCTGCTCAAATATGAGCGAAAACATTTCTGTTGATAAAATTTTTCAAAATTCATCAGGCGAAATTATTGCATTTGATAAAAATAAACGTGAATATTATGTGGCAGTATTTTTAAAAATCAAAGAAAATCATCCAATTCGGATAACATCCGATAGAAATGTGATACTCCAAACAAAACGTGGAAAAGGTTACATACTGTATGACAATAATTCTTACATGGAATTTCTTAAAACACCCGGACGGATTTCTGATATATTTCCGAGAATTCCAGAAGATATCACAGGTGCTCTTAGATATATTGTTGGACACATATAATTTTTTAGAAAATATTCCTACTATGAATACAATGAGTTCATTCGAAAAATTATTGGAATTGGAATTCATTCGGTGTTCCATGCCCTGCAAAAACTCTTTCGAACCAGCTCAAAAAACTCCTGAGGAAAATTACATCCATTTATCAATGAATTTCTTTTTATTTCGCAATAATATTGTACATAATGTAATCAATAAATGCTTGTGTAACAACACAAAAATTATATCATTATGCGATCAGAAACTACTTGAAAAAAGGAGCCCATGTTTCATTCCATTAGAATAAAAAAGAAAACTGAAAATCAAAACAAAAACGAATCTTCACACAAGGTTAACGCACGAAATTGACTGAACTTTGTGTGACCTCATATTGCTTTGGATGATTTTAAAATTCCCTCTTCTCCGTACGCACTGTATGACAATCCAAAAAAATTATTTTTGAAAGCGCTCTTTCGGCACATCATCATCTCTCACAATTCAACTATTAATAACGAAGCCGCTATGTTTGTTTCTCTATATCATTCGCTGACGTCATATGATGTCATAATTTCCCTACGATATAAGTTTTTGCAAGAAATGGGATTTGAAAAATTGTATTTTTTTCAATGCAATCAAGTGTCCAAAATGACTATTTCAAAGCATTGAAATTTTGGGAAATTTTTATGCAAGTTTTTGTGACATGAATGAACGCTTCATCGTACATATTTACATAATTTTTGACTTATTATTCTGAAACTGTTATAATATTCAGTAATAGTGACATAAAAAATGAAACAGCTCATATACTCATCAACTTTCATATTACATGTAGATTGAGATTTTCTCTTGATAAGTTTCAATATTATTTTCACAATTGAAATGAGTACACATGCTAATATTACACAATCCATTGCAAAATCAAATATTCATTTCAGTTTTCATATTCTCCTCGACGTTGCTTATATTGAACATGTTCGTTTTTCATATGTAAGTAGACCAACAAGGCGGGTACGAAAACACTTCAGATCGCGCGTCGCTATTAAGTGTTCTAGAGAGAGAGAGAGAGAAAGAGACTCAAGTGAATGGAAGAGAATAGCGTGTGACGTAATCGATGCAGAGGATAGGATAAGCATCGGAGAGAATTCAAGTTAGGAGCGTGAACTTACCCGCCTTGGCGCCTCACCCCTCGGGCCTTCTTTCCTGAGCCTCTTTGTTACGTACACCAGTCACGAGTTCATCGGCAGCTGAGAGAAATGAAATAAAAAAAAATTTTTAGTGTGAAAATCAAACCCAGGTCGTCGCCGTGGAAGACGTTGTCCTTAGCCTCTACGATAACGTAAGATCTTGGAAGTAATTGCGAATTGTTGATATACGGCAGCTGTTTTGTCGGAGCGACAATTGACTCATATTCTAACCGCATTACTTGATTTCCGTCAAATTTGAGGTAAATTGTGACGTCATTTTCATGTAGAAGATGGGACAATATCCTTAGATTTGGGAAAGAGTTTATGTTTCATGAGAGGTTGAGAGTTTGAGACTCGTGTGACGTAATCGATGCAGAGAAGAATGGAGATGGTATCGAGGTGATACAATGCTAGTACAAGCATGACAGGTTCGGTGTTGACGATTGTAAAATAAATCGTTGTTTATGGAGACGATGGAACGTTGTCGTCAGAGTGCATCAAAATACACCATTTAAGGAAGAAAACACGACAGATTACCGAGGCTGTATCGTTTCAACGTGCGATTTCTTAATGTGTACGGGGTGTCTCAGAATACATCATGTAAAAAACATGTCAGTTCAACGGGAGTGTAGCGTTTCAACGTGTGATTCCAATGAGAAACGTCGACTAGGAGGGTTTAATGTTCTAACGTGCGTTCCCATTCGACAGTTTTGTGTGCGTTTCGACCGTTTGGTATACGTTTATTCGGTATCGTTTCGTCGTCATTGTCGTAGCCGTTTTCGTGTCTGATTAATTGTACACCATTAGTCAGTTACATTGAATATGAGATTGGGAGGAAAACGATATTACGTACATAGTTGGTAACGAGGCTGTAACGTTATAGCGTGCGATCCCTCAATGTGTACAATGTGTCTCAAAATACATCATTGAAGACAAAAACATGGCGGCAATGTAACGGACATTAAGTGAAGAATAGAGGGTGCGTCAAAATAAATCATTTGAGGAAAAAACATGACAGTTTAACGAGGCTGTAACGTTTTACTGTGCAATTCCTCAATGTGTACAAAGTGTCTTAAAATACATTATGAAAGAAAAAAACATGGTGTTAATGTAACGGATATGGAGTGGAGTATACAGGGTGCGTCAAAATATATCAGTTAAGAAACAAAAACATGACTGCTTAACGAAGCTGTAACGTTTTACCGTGCGATCCCTCAATGTATACAAGATGTCTCAAAATACATCATTGAAGAAAAAAACCATGGCAGCAATGTAACGGACATCAAGTGAAGCATACAAGTGCGTTAAAAAAGTCTTCAAGAAACAAAAACATGACAGTTTAACTAGGTTGTAACGTTAGACCGTGCGATCTCTCAATGTGCACAAGATGTCGCAAAATATGGACAGGGTGCGTCAAAATATATCAGTTGAGAAAAAAACATGACAGTTTAACGAGGCTGTAAAGTGTTACCGTGTGATTCTTCAAGGAGTACAGGGTATCTCAAAATACATCACTTAAGATAAAAAACATGACATGTGTGAAAAAAAATACATAAGTTGAGGCTATAACGTTTTAACGTGTGATTCCTCAACGTGTGTATAGAGTGTTTCAAAATACATCTGCTAAGGAAAAACACATGTCGGATTAACAAAAATCTTGAGATTCCAATGAGAAAGTATATGCAGAAATAAACACATCCGGTTATGAAAAAAATCATCGTACACTAAAACATATGATATAATTATGTGGGGAGGTTTTGGATAATTTGACATCATTGGATTCGCTTAGATGTAAAAAAATATTGATAATCATTTTCCGAAGCCAGAAGTGCCTCATAACCTATTTTTGTTATAATAATAATAATAATAATAATGGTCTTTATTGGGTGGAATAGAATATAACATCCAAAAGGCGAAGTTCAAAACTGCAGTGTAGAACACTACAGGTTTGTTCTACCACTTATACTAGCCGCAACAGGCCGATGTGGGTACTCATTTCAAATGATTTCATTCGTAGATTATAAAAAATAGAATATCGAGCACCTAATTTGAAATAGCATAGAAATAATTGCAAAGTCGAAGATAAACATTGAAAAACTTCGGAATTGAAAGTTGTTGGGTTATGAACAACTACGAGTGTAATCCAAGTGCAGGAGTTTGAAACAAAACGTAGAATTGATTGACAAAGAAAATGAAAGAATCATCGTATATTAAAACATGATACAATCGGATTTCTTATGGCCAGAAGGTTTCGAATCGGTCAATAACGGGTCACTTCAGGTTTTCACTTCTGGTCGTCCCATTTCGACATAAATGGATCCGTTAAGATTTTCATTATACAGGTTCGTACCCTGTATACCACACTCCATATCCGTTACCATTGATGCCATGTTTTTTCTTTCATGATGAATTTTGAGACACCTTGTACACATTGAGGGATTGCAAAGTAAAACGTTAAAGACTCGTTGAACTGTCAGGTTTTTTCCTCAAATGATACTTTTTGAAGCACCCTGTACACTTCACTTAATGTCCGTTACATTGCCTTGTTTTTGTCTTCAATGATGTATTTTGAGACACCTTGTACACATTGAGGGATCGCACGTTATAACGTTACAGCCTCGTTACCATCTACGTACGTAACATCGTTTTCCTCCCAATCACATATTCAATGTAACTGACTAATGGTGTACAACCAATCAGACACGAAAACGGTTATAATGAAGACGAAACGATAACGAATACACGCACGCGAAACGGTCGAAACGCACGCAAAACGGTTGAATGGGAACGCACGTTGAAACGTTAGCCCCTCCTAGTTGACGTTTCTCATTGGGATTGCACGTTGAAACTCTATACTCCCGTTGAACCGACATGTTTTTTTTTACATGATATATCCTGTACACATTGAGGCTGGCACTCCAAAACGATACAGCATCGTTAAACAGTCATGTTTTTTTCTTGAATGATGTATTTTGATGCACTCTGACGGCAACGCTCCATCGTCTCCATAAACAACGATTTATTTTACAACCGACAACACCGAACCTGTCATGCTTGCACTGGCGATGTATCACCTCGATACCATCTCCATCCTTCTCTGCATCGATTACGTCACACGTATCTTTCACTCTTAACCTCTCATGAAACATCAATTCTTTCCCAAATCTAAGGATATTTTCCTATCTGCTGCATGAAAATGACTTCACAATTTTCCTAAAATTCGATGGAAATCAAGAAATGCGTTTAGAATATGAGTCAATTGTCGCCTGTAACGATTAAAACGTTACATCATCAATAATCAAATCTATAATTCATAAGAGCCCACTAGCTATTCGTTCTATAAATCAATAACAATTAATTCATAGATGCGATAGCATCTTGCGGAGAATAGCCCAACTATCAAACAGAATTTTATAGAACGCAATGTTATCTTTGGAGATTTGACATTAATAAAACACGCATGACAGAATTGGATTTTACTGGGTTCAAGAGGTCATTGCTCTCTCCTCTTGTCAATCGATCAAGATAGCAGGTTCGATTTTGTCTCTTGATCGCTGATTTGTATCTTATCGTTAAAAAATATCGAAAGATATCTTTCTTTTCTCAGATAAAGATTGTAAAATGGTGTTTCATATTCTGGACAAAACATCAGGTGCGTGAAAGAAGGGTTCCTAAATTATTTTTAACCTTATGTTTGGCTATGAAAAATGTCGGCATGCATGGCTTCATGCTGTTGATATCCAAATTTATTTTTATAGATATTTTCAGGTTATTAATTCAATTTTCACAACCTCGTGAAACGAAAAGTTCTCACTTTTAAGAATTTGATTGACTGCGCTCTCATTTCCACAGCATTTGGTTGTACCGGGAATAAAATTCCAAAAGGAAATTGATGGTAGAAACGCAGTACCCCACATGGTATCCTGTGAATCACAAGGCTGGAGATGATTCAGGGTGAGTATTAATGCACACATTTGGTTATTTACAAAATCTGTGATATCTCACCTAGAGTCATTTCCATCTGAGCCGTCAGGTCCGGTGGGGATAATTCTTAAAAGTGAAACATTTTATCCCTCTCTGTATTATCGTTTTCTTTTAATATATCTTGAACTTGAAACTTGGATATCATAAAATGTCATAAAGAAACTCTTTTCGTCACTATCAGATGTTTTGATTCATATCTTGTTTATAACTTTTCCTTTTAAAGCATTTGTTGATATCATATTGGTTAATGAATAGTTAGTTCATGGTTTGAACACCTATGTAAATATCTTTAAACATATATTCACTAATGAATAACAGTCTCGACACCTGTTCAATTGTCATCGTAAGACTGTTGTTCGAGACTTTCATTTGTGTACATACGCTGAAAGACTGGTTATCCAAGGTTCAAGTGCAGATCACACAATTAGCGTCCTGGTCAGACGCTAATTGTGTGATCTCGCTTTCATGAAACGACTCCCCCAATATTGACAAGGGGTGAATATTGAAGCCCACCAGTCAACCTGAGTTAAAGGGGACCTTCTAAGGGGTGAATATTGAAGCCTACCACTAAGCCTACCTGTCGTCCAAGGGGTGAATATAGAAGCCCTACAGAAGCCACCACACAAGGGGTGGATAGCGAAGCGCAGAACGCAGGACAAGTTCATCGTCCATCCTGCATGAGGGACCAGACCAGTTACACCATTTGTTTTGGTGAACTCATATACATCATTTGTTACAATCAAATATTTATTTACTTTATTACATACCATATACATTTGGTTATTGTCTTATTGTTTTGATCAACATAGAAGGAAGTTCCCGTTATCTATTTGGAGGAAAGTTTGAATTTTTATCCTTTTATTTAAACAAAAAATTCTGGCGTCAATCCAAAATTAATATCAAGATCCTTGCCTGGCACACAGCTTATTCTAAAACTGGCAAGTCAGTCCAAAGAACACCACTCCAATCTCCGCTGAATTAGCCTGGCAAATCTGAAGTAACTACTTAGTTATACGCCCCGACAAAACAACCGCCATAAATATTAATAATTCGCAATTACTTCCAAGATCTTACGTTAGCGTAGAGGCTGAGGACAACGTATCCCACGGCGACGATCTGAGTTCGATTCTCAAACCAATTTTTTTTTTATTTAATGTCTCTCAGCTGTCAATGATCACGTGACTGGTTCCTAACAAGGGGGCACAGGAGTGAAGGCCCGAAGGGTGAGGCGCCAAAGGGACAAGTCCAAGCTCTTAACTTCGATTCTCTCCGATACTCATCCCGTCCTTCTCTGCATCGATTACGTCACACGCTTCTCTCTTCCACTCATTAAAGTCTCTCCCTCTGGAACACTTACCAACGACGCGCGACCTTGAAGTGTTTTCATACCCGCCTTGTTACTCTACTTATGTACACCGATTATGTTCAATAACAATCTCAGGTTGAATACATCTTAACGGATATGTTGTCACTGTAAGTAGTTTTCTCAAGGTGTAGTTCAAACACTTGCCTGAACACTAGCTTCTTGCTGTTCGTATCCTCAAAAAAAGAAATGTCTTTTCTCAAGATGAACAATTTCTTTTCAAATTTTTCTAATTCATATTTTTTCAAAGATATTTCGATTGGTTATACGAGTAAATCGTTAATCAAAAGTACATCATACGTCATGAATATTACCGACACCCTCCCTTTTTTCCTAAAACATAAGTCTTGATACGATGGTCATATAAATAACATTATAATATACTACCAAAATGAATAAAATGCATGCTACATATCTTTGATTTTTATTTCCATGTTGTCCAGTAAAAATTGTGAGGTTAGAGTACCCGCATGCTCTCCTATCTCAATAATAACAAAGTTAGCCTCCTATATCTTTTACACTTCTGAAAATGCTTAAGTATGTTTCTTGACATCGAGAAAAATCCATTGATGTTGAAATTATCGAAATCGGACGACCGGAAGTGAAAACCGGAAATAACCATTTCATTGTAGATTTGCACTCTCCTCGATATGGGAAATCCGAATTCATCAAAAGTTTTCTTCCATCTCAATGTTTATGAACCGGAAGTGTTTGTTTTTCGATGGATTGGTAGTTCTTAAATTCCGTTAATTCATATATTGGTCACCATCATAGACGATGAATAATGATGTCCTTCTGGCATGTTGGATCGCACGTTTAAATGTTAGATTCTCCTAGACATCGTCGTCCTTATCTCATTTTTTCAGTCGGGCCGTATTCCTAACCGTTCATGTTGCGCGCGCCATCTGTGTTTTTTCATCGTCATCTCCTGATGATGTCAACTTGGCTAACAAAAACACCCATGAACGACAAGTGATAGTACACACTTCAAATGAGTCACACACTGTATGGGGGGCGAATTGCACGTTGAAACGTTAGGGCCCCCGTTAAACTATCATGTTTTTTTCTCAAATGATGTATTTTGATACACCTTGTACCCATTGACGGTATGTTTTTTTCTTAGTGTATTTTGAGACACCCTGTACCCATTGAGGGATCGCACGTTGCAACGTTAGGGACCCGTTAAACTGTCATGTTTTTTCTCAAGTGATGTATTACGTCACATCTTGTACACATTGACGTCAATTTTTTCTTAGATGATGTATTTTTAGACACCCTGTACACATTGGGGGATCCAATGCTGAGTGTTTTTTTTGACGTTCCCTCCATCTGCCACTTAACATTTGACAAATGGCAAAGCCAGCCGTATTTATTTATTTTACGTTAGCAGCCATGTTTCTTTCTTTTACGTTAGTAAACATGTTTTTTTCTTTAACGCTGCATACACCTTATAGGTACACACTGACGCCACGTTTCTTTTTTTTTCTTCAACGCTGCACACACCCTGTATACCTCCATGGCACCTATGTTTTTTCTTTAACGCAAGCAGTCATGTTTTTTTCCTTAATGCCGCACGCACTTTGTATACATGGCTGACCAGGAACAAACTGGTAAAGAGCTCTGTGATAAAGAAGCAAACAGTAGGAGTTTTGAATGTTGTGAATCCAAAGTAGTTAGGGTTATAGTTTGTATAAAATGCGGAAATGCATTCCACAAAAGTTGTGTAGAAAGAATACAATACCATATATTAGATGAAACAAGAATAGTGTGCTGTAGTGAGAAACAAACAAAAAAACTTCCAAGGATATGTGGCTGTAGGGCAACAAAGTAAATCATCATCACAAGGTACAAATGGTGATAGCAACATCAATAACTTATTAATGGAAATTGATTTGCTGAGAAAACTCATTGTTGAAAAAGACGCAAAATACCAAATTCTTCTGGAAAATAAAATGTTTTTAGAAGAAAAAGTGATGTTTTTAACAATGATCAAGAAAAACTCATCAACAGATAAAACACAAATAACGAAAAAAAACTACTGCTAACAAAAACAAAATGTCACAACAGGAATACCCAAATATTACAAAAACAAGTGACTCATATGAAGATCAACCACGAATCATAAATACCATAAATAAACAAAGAACTGGATACATAGAAAGTGAAATTTTATATATCCCAGAAACAATAGAAAAACACGCAAAAAATAAAAATATTGGCTCTCTAGTGAATTCTTCAACATAGAATTCACTGGAGAAAAACCAAAAGTCTGGATATATTTGTACAGAGTCAAGAGAAATGTGAGGGACATCAATATAAAAAATCTATAGAAGAAAACAACAATGAAACTGTCGTAGTGAAGGAACTTGCATCTGATGAGCAACGTCTTAAATGTTTCATGGTAGGCACCGACTTCATACACAAGGAAACCTTATACGATACTTCCTTTTAGCCAATGGGAGTTGGTTTCAAAAGATTCGACTTCAAGCGATACAATAAAACAAGGGAAGAAAACGATTTTTTAGCATAAGTCATCCCAACATAGAAACAAGTGAGACGCTGGAACTGGAACATGTACATTTTATATTTTACCTTAACTTCCAAAGTATCAGAAACAAACAAACCCTAATAGAAGTAGAACTCAAGCATTACTCATATCCACCATTCATTGCGGCAACAGAAACTTGGCTATTAGAAAATGAAATAAGTAGTTTTCCAATTGAAAATTATTACTTGGTGAATAGTTTTTGTCGTAACACATATCGAGGAGAAGGCACTGCATTATCGGCAAAGAAAGGTTATGAAGCAATTCCTATCTCTCTAGATCATATAGGCACTCAAAAAGAGTTTAAGGTCTATGGTGTAGGCTTCAAAGCCCATAAAATATTTTCCATTTATAGATCACCCACCGGTAATTTCCAAAATTTTTTGACAAACTTGAGATGCTTTTAAATGGAATATTCTCAGTCAGTTCACAAATATGGTTGAGCGGAGACTTCAACATTAACTTCAGTCACTCATCTTTAGAGGCCGATAGTATTTTGAATATCACTGAACAGTTTGGACTAAGATCAATAGTAAATTACTATACAAGAATAACCTCACATTCGAAAACCAAAATTAATAATGTTTTTACAAATCTACAGGCGATCTCTTTAGTAGTACACACACCTATCTCTGATCACAGACTCATTATTACCTCTGTTAATAAATCACTGTCGAACCTCGCTCCGGCGGTAAAATCTTTTAGACACAAAAAAATATTTTCCAACAACAATATGCAGCACATGGCAGAATTACTCGATTCTGAAAAGTGGGTTTCTGTTTATAATGCAAAATCCTCCTGCGATGAGAAATATAAAAACTTCATCAATATTCTGACATGTCACTTCAATGTAGCATTTTTCTTGAAACACATCCAAAACAAAAGTAAAGCTAGCAGCACCTAGGTCTCTGAGGAAATAAAAGCCTCTAGTTCACTATTGAAGGATCTATATGTTCTTCAAAAATACCACCCTGATTTAAAACCTATATATAACCAAAGGCTTATTCAACATAAACGTCTTATTGAAAACGTCAAAAAGTTATATTTCAGTAATGTCATCCAACATTTCGAAAACAAAAACAAGGCCTCCTGATCAATCATCAATAAACTTGAAAATAAGGAAAATTCAATGCGACCTAATATAAAAATTTTGCAGGAGGATGAACAAATTACAGACCCTGGTAAAGTTGCAAATATATTCAACAACTTCTTTATATTAGCCCCCCAAAAAATCATTAATGACATTCCAGAAATCCTTGAAGATTCTGTAGATATATCCAATAGAACATTACAATCCATGGTGCTACTGCCATTCACAAAAGAGGATATGATCCACATCTTTGCAAAACTCAAAAACAAA
>WOGR01009752.1:0-11196 GCA_015342045.1 Leptinotarsa lineolata | reverse complement strand
CGCACACACACGCGCACACACACGCACCTGCCTTTTGCAGTCCGTTGCCTTTTGCACCGGTAAGATAACGGATTTTCAAACTGAAATGTCGAAAGTGAAACTATTGATATGTGTTCTTTTCTGGAACTCATGCAATTCAATAATAATAATAATTCAAATGATAGGATCCTTGACCTTGTATTTTATAACGAAATAGGTATCAAAGGTATTACTCATTGTTCTGTTCCTTTGGTCAGAGAAGTTTTACATCATCCAGCGCTGAATATTGATTTTGAATTTCATAAACTCAAATATTTGTTTGAAAAATCTAGCATTCAATTGAACTTCAATAAAGCTTCATATGATAGAATACATTTGGAACTTGGGCAAATAAACTGGGTCCATTGTTTCATGGAGAAAAACTTGGATATGGTAGTTGAAATATTTTATCAAAAAATCAATGCAGTGATAAAAAGAAATATACCCACATATAAACTCGAAAGAAAATTTTCAACTTGAAAAAAATAAAGTACACAAAAGATTCAAAAAATATGGAGGACAACATCTGTATCAACTTTTTTCTCAATTACGTAGACATTCCAAACGGTTGATTTAAAGGGATTACGATAACTATATAAAAAATATAGAAAATGAAATCCTCATAGATTCTAGAAGTTTCTGGAAGTACCTATATAAAATCAAAAAACAAAATAATTCAAATATACCTCAATCAGTATTTTCAGACTACCAGTCAGCAGACACCGGAGAAGGCATATGTGAATTATTTTCTAAATATTTTAAGAGCGTATATATTCAAGACCCGCTTGCAAATGTTCGTCCAATGCATAATGAAAATCTTGACTACTCTGTTAGCATTTCTGAACAGCAAATTTCTGATAGAAGATTTCCTAGTAAGTGGAAATCTTCTATCGTCATGCCACTAAAAGGTGATGATGAGGAGCGTAACGTCAAAAATTATAGACCTATCAGCAAACCAAGCATTCCCGGAAAATTGTGCAAATTATGCATAAAATTCTGGTTCTCAGAAGAATCGCAAATTTGCAGAAAATAACTTCCGCTTGCAACTAGGCCATACCATTTTGAATACGGTTAATTCAGCTAAAAACTTGGGGGTGATACTCTGCACAGACACAGACATACAAAGAGTTTAATGAAAAAAGCTTATATGTCTTTGAAACTCTTGTACTCTAATCGTTTTATTCTGAGCCAACCTCTTAAAAAAATGCTGTGCGACAGTTTAGTGCTTGGTCATTTTAATTACTGTGATTTCATATATGGGCCATATTTATATGATTCCGATAAGAAACGAATACAAAAACTCAAAAATTCTTATTGCCGTCTAATTTATGGAATTCGTAAGTACGATTCCATCTCTGAAGCGAATTGGCTTAATATGAGAAACCGAATGACACTTCATCTTGGTTGCTTTGTCCACAAATTGATTACCCTCCCTCACTCTCCTCTTTTATTACAGAAACTAATTCTACGTGAAAACATCCACTCGATTAATATCAGATATAAGAACAAATTAACCATGCCAAAGCATCGCACTGCCTGTTTCAGAGACCATTTCTTTTTAGTGCTGTGAAACTGTACAATTCTTTGCCAGAGCAATTAAAGAGATTCAACTTGAGGAAATTTGAATATAAAAATAAAATGTATATGTACGATAGTCAGTAATGTCAACTATTTTAATTAAACATTCAACGGATCAATTTTATATGTCAATAATTTAACAGTTTTTAAGTAATCATTTAATCAACATGTTTTGTTCTATTATTTAGGTACCATCAATGTTTTTTCCAGTAGCTAGTAAGCGTTTGATAATGGAGAAGTATTCGTAGGTTGAGTTTGAGTAGCTCTGAGCTAGGCTTCGCCTATGAATAACATTAACTCCTGTAATACTTTACAAATCATATCTTTTTCCTTTGTACATATATATTTTTCAATAAAGCCGATTCATTAATATTATTATTATTATTGAAAATGCTAGTATTTTCAGAACAGTGATAAAGTGGATGGATGAGAAAATGGATTAATTGATTAGAGCACGTGAAATGGAAAACTGAAATGATTATCGGATAGGGGATTTCATCGAAAACAAATAACTGAAAAACCGAAACATGAATGTATCGAAATCCGAGTTCACCGAAGCACAAATATCAACTTACCTACTCATCCTAAAAACAATATTGGAAACCAAATATGATAGAGATACATTCATACATCCGAACAATTAAAGGAAAACGAAAATGTGATCATTAGTTATGAGGATGAAGTTAAGGATCGCGTGATTCATTCGAGCGAATAATTCTTATTTCCAGCAGTAGAATACTATACTATTTCTTCGACTTTGAAAACAATCATGTATCGAAAAAAGAATAAGTTTTGAAAGATATCTTGAATCAAAGTAGTAGTATTGAATTTCATAATAAGTGTCAACGTACAAGAATCAATAAAAATATTTTGTATATATGTTATTTTATTCAATTTCAAATAGTTCAAAAATTGAATGGAAAATAATGAAGAAAATTGACTTTAGACTGAAGTTGAAAACAGAACAACTTGCACTCGCGTACAACGTTTTCACGACAATTCCAGAACAAAGCTTACAATTTGAGTGACATGAAGCTATTCGAATTTTTAGTTACTCACAGTTTGTTATAAGTTTCTGGTGGAATAGATACACTGCTTTTCACTTCTCGAGCCAATGTTTTTATTGCTGTTTCTTGTTTGAAACTATACATTTCAGTTTGTGATGCACTGTTTCGGAACCTTTTGGAACATTTCGGAACAAAATTTCATTCCAATGAAGTTCGACGTTTGAAAGCACCACTGTAACGTTGATAATCTGCTAATCTGTGATTGGCCAGGAGTTATGAATCTGGTGAACTGTGATTGTTTCGAAGGTGTAAGGTATGGGCCATTTTGGCTAATTACTCATAGAGAAATATTCACATAATTGATTCTTTTTCAAAATTCATAAGGTTAGGCCTCGTTAATCCTTGTCTCGCACAAGCTTACGTTGTTGAGGGTTGTCGTTCGACAGCTGGTTAACAAAAAAAAAGAGTTAACAGATTTTTGATAACTTTCATCTTATCCGACAAAAAAAACTAAATATAAACGAAATATGAATATAATTATTTTCAAGAAGATTAATTGCAAAGATTTCAGTTTCAAATTCAGCTACCAAGAAGAGCACATGAATATGGTAAGTGGGATCTTGCTTAAACGAAAAGTTACTGCGTGATTTGAACCTTTGAAGAGTCTGATCACTCAGAACTTGTAATCAATAATCTTGTCTATTGATAAAATGAAGGATAGGTAGTAAAGAAAATATATTTAGCTTTCTCAAAACGGAAAACGTTTCGAAAGAATTTTTTTTCGTTCTTAAAACCTGAAGTTACTGTTGCATACGCCTTTTATGAAAAGATGTATATTTCTTTTAACAAATATTGAGGATTTCATAAACTACACCTTACGATTTGATCTCCACAAATTTTATTTAAACAATATATCACGACATGTTTCGCTATCACAGTAGCTTTTTCAAAAGTGAATTGAATACTTTCTCACTCAAATATTTATGTACTCCAGGTAACTACAATTGAGTACCTCTAAAGGTAATCACTCCATCAAATCACCTAAACCTGAGGCAACTCTTCAATACATCATCGGTTTTTTAAGAAAACAAGTTCAACAATGGTGATCTATTCAAATCCAGTTGATCATTCATTAGAATGTTTGAATTTTTCAGTTCATTATTTTTCATTGCTTCCAAATGATTCAGTTTCAAACCTTTATTTTCTATTTGTGAAATTTCGAACTATTTGTTAATAATATGATTTTTTTCTGAAAGATGATCTGAATATGTTGAACTTGTTTTCTTATTTACATAGTTCATATGATGTTCCTGGATATGATTTTTAAATGTTCTGCCAGTTTGACCAATATATACCTTAGGACACGTTCTACACTTCAATTTATATACTCCTGATTTCTCGAATTTGGATGTTTTGTCTTTATTATTTTCAACCATTGTTATCTTTATTGTTTTCTCAAAAAACCGATGAAGTATTATTATTGATGTTATATGCTTCAAGTAATCATAATTGAAGAGTTACCTCAGGTTTATATAATTCGATAAAGTGATTACCAGTAGAGGTAGCTCAAATTGTAGTTACCTGGGATCTATTAGTATTGGAGTTAGAAAGAAATTTTGAAAAAGCTACTATGATAGCGAAGCATGTCGTGATAAATTGTTTAAATAAAGTTTGTGGAGATCAAATCGTAAATTGTAGTTTATAAAATCACTATGGATATTCATCAAGTAACGGCTGAATCTATCAGAACCAAAAAAATTGTGGAAATAAAGTGTCAATATGTCATTGTCATATTTGATACTTCACATCAACACACGGTTTAGGTTAATATTTCCAACTTCGACCTCATGACTTAGCAATTATTGAGCAGGTGCGTTAGAATCAACTGGAATACATTTGTCACCTGTAGTTTTGTTAAGTTTTCTTTCTGTTTCGTGAGATGGTTCACTCCATTTCATGTTGTGATCACCAGTTATTCACCCACCCTGTTATTTATCTCCTGTTCAAGGAGCTTTTGCCACGAAACTAAAATTCCAATTCTTTGAACTAGCGCTATCAAATTCATAGAGGATAATTGCAATTACAGCAGAAATAAACGAATTATTTGTCAAAGTGGGTAGGTTAAAAAGAGTTGATTCTTGTGATTATATTTCTATAACTCATCTTCTTCCTAACAATGGTTGATCTCTCGAAGCCACTAATAGATTCATATCTATAATTGTACGAAATCAGATGACATGATATGATGAACTGAACCTGACATGTTTTCCATTAGTAACCATTAACGTAATGCATTTCCAATGAAGATATAATATTTCTTAGTATACAGATACTATTTTTACTCAGCATTACCAAGTTGACTTCCTTTGTCACCCTCGTCGTAATAAAACGGCGTAAAAAATAAGGGGTCGTAACTGCCTTATGGATTACTATCACCCCAAAATATATAAATTGGATAAGTTTGATGACGGAAGCATGTTATTTCATAGCGGAGGGGCCACTACCGGTCATATTTTTTCTATCGATTTATAGGATAGATTCCAATGACGGTTTAATAAATTTGAGTTACCCCCTACAAGATGCAATCATTCATGAAGCAATGAAATAATTTCCTGTAATTATGTTTTGAGTTAAACAATAAAAGACGACGTATTGATGTGAGGAAAAAAATTAAATGAGCGAATGGACGTTTTTACAACGAAAAGTTCACAAAAATTTAATCGATGAGTAGGTATGTTTATGCAGAAAATTGTACCTATCAATAATACTTCTGACTAACAATATTTTTGGGGGTGAAAATATTCCAAAACATCCCTGACTCGAGGCAAATTTGGGAAGCAAAAAGTCACATCCTCGTCTCCCAAACTCCATCCCAAAAATGAAAACCACATGTCTCCATATGTAGTAGATCTGTGGAAAGCTATTTGAACATGATTTTGAAAAACATTCAGTTTTAAGGATAGTATACGTTCGAAAATAATCAATAAATCTCCAGTTTAGATATTTTCTCTCTAACAGTGCTACTTGATTGGATATTCTAGTGTTAAGGTCATTCAGGTTATCATTTCGTAACGCTAATTTTTGAGAAAATAAGGAAAGTTCCAAATACTCAATGTGAAAAAGTGAAATAGTTTTGTGACACTGTCTACCGATTTTTTTCTAAGGAAAAAACACAAGCACTACAAAATGAACTTTAAGACGGTCTAAGAGCGGTGCTTGTGCCAAAATAGTGAGTCACATTGGATATGAATCGCTGGAGATTAAATCCATTGGGAAAAACGTTCTCAGGAAGTTTATTCCACACGAACGCAGTTCTCCAGCCACAGTCTGTCGCGTTTTTCTGATATGCACCGTTCTTGGTGGAATCAAATGTGAAAGAATAGAGAGACAAATCTCCAACCTTTTTTCGATGTTCCAGACTATCAAGTTTGCAAGTTATATTTGCGTCTCCAATTAGGCGGATGACTCTTTTCTGGATAGAATCCAGTAGCTTCATGGGCGGAGCTCCATACATGAGAAAAATACTCCAAAGAAGGTCTGATCTGAACTTTATAAAGCATCAAATGTTGCTGAGGTGTGTACAGTTTTCTGGTTCAGAATATTGTTCCAAGCTTTTGAGGAGCAGCCCTTGCAGTACCAGCAACATGATTGTGCGAAGACATATTAGTGTTCATTTCAACACTCAATAAACTTATCTTAGCAGAAAGCGAAATTGTCTGTCCTGACATTATTATATCCGGTTCAGAAACATTCATCTTTTTAGAGAAAATCGATGCCTGAGTTTCTGTGGCATTGAATATAACCTGGTTACTTTCACCCCAATTCGAAATTACTTCTAGATCCTCAATAAGATATGCAACTTCCTGCTGCCGGTGCAGATGTGCATCCGCAACCGATTTCCTGGTATCCAAATGGAATGACCAGACAAGTGTGCTGTCGTCAGCAAAGCAATATATTGGATTCTCCGTTTTTTCCAATAAGTCGTTGATGTACAATAAAAAGAGGGTTGGAGACAATATGGATCCCTCTGAATAATGAGTGACCGTATAAGAATAATTCAATTTTTTACAAATTATGCGTACCAAAAATATGACAATTATTGGTTGGTTTGAAGAGACTGCAAAATTTTGTTTCATTAACAGCATCATACAAAGTCTCATGCAATGAAACTGTGTATGATAAAGTGCATTTATGATGGCATCCCACATAAGAAAATATTTTTGAAGTGAATTATGAGCAAATGATTACTTTATCCAAGTAATATGTACATATACTCTCCTTTCAAAAGTCCAATCGAAATATTTGTACCTGTATTTGCTGAGAGCACCCATAAAGGGGCTTATGATTCACATTCAAATTAATCAATTTCGTCTCAGCGGTGCTCGAAAGATGACTTCAAAAATTATTCTTGAACTATCTGAATCATAGAAATATCTCCTGTAGAGTATGCCATATTCCAAAATAGCATTCTGAGAACAAATAACCATACAGCATTTTGAAAGTGTCTTGAACGACTTGAATACATTGTGATTAATACGACATTCGAAGGTCACCTTAGTATTGAAGAATATATCCAATGTTATATATTTCAACAGGACATTTTGTTTTTGATTCGACTAGAATTTTCAGTTAGAATTGCAAGTGTTGGGCCTATATGCGATCCTTGAGGAACTCCAGATGTTACAGGAATTGGTGATAAGATGGACTGGGCCACCAAATGCATTACCAATAGAAAAAATCGAGCTGATATCACTAGTATTCAGGTATACGTTCGTTTCAAGATTCAATATAACCTGGAACAAACCAAATATCTAAGGTCAACAGGTTTTCAAGACGTTACCTATTTGTATCAAAAACGCAATATATTTCCAAAATTCAATAATAAATTTGAAATGTTTTCAGGAAGCCTTTGAGTATGATATCATTCAGTAAAATAAAAACTGCTTTCTTTGATTTGATTTGGAGATTAAGTCCATTTGGATTCAATCTCCAGCGATTCAAATCCAACGTCAATCACTACTTTCGCACAGGCATCGCTCTTAGAGCGCCTCACGGTTTATCCTGTAGTGCTTGTGCTTTGTCCTTAACAAAAAAAATATCTGTCATTATGCACTTTGTATACATTGTATTGAAATATTTTGTGACGGTTTCCATATAAATGTGAGATGTCTTTCGAAATAAAAAAAAAAGATAATTATTTCGGTCACAAATTTCGCAACTTCATGTGAAAACCAAATGATGATTTTCAACAGGTGAGCAATGGAAGGTACTAATTTTGTTCCCGCTTCGTTGCTTTCATTTGATGTCAATTATTTCTATTGACAAAAAAACCATTTCGGAATTTTTTTGTACAAAAATACTAATTACTGTTTTTCTCAGACCGTGGAAAGTGAAAGATATCTCAAGAAATTTATTTTAGGTGTTCAAATTTTTTTTTTAAATATATAATCACATTACATCTCATTATTCAATCATCATTTCATAGCATGATAATTCTGAACCGAATATACAAAATGCTTGTTAATTTGTTATCTTCCATGTTAGGATTATTTCACTCCTACCGAACATTTCTCATGATCATTTTTAATCAACAATATAATGAATCTGTAGAAAATATTCCGATAACAAATGAGTTATTCGATTTGTTTTGGTCAATTATCCTTCTAACTGGATATGCTAATTTACCTACTAATTCACGTATGTTTATTTAACACTATGACTTTTAATTTAGTTTGTGGAATATTTATTGATGAAACCGCTACATATAAATAGGCAATAACTTATGATTATAGTCAATGTTGAATTTTAATGACCACCCATATGTCTATTTACAGTAAATGATGACTGTTCATATAATTTGTCAGTCATATTTATTAAAAGAATCACTGAAAGGATAAAGTTTCCATTGGATATATCACACAATACAAACACTGCTTCTGCAGACTGGAACTGCAACACCTTTCTTGGTGACTTTTCATCAACAAAGTAGGGATAGGTAGGTGCAAAGTGTGTATTTATTCTATGGAGAATTGAGCGACTCTTGCTCATGATTCGCCTTAACAAGAACGACAATTGGGAACGTTTGAAGTCTGAGTCTGATTCTTTGGTTAATTCATGGTTCATAAAGTGTTTCACAAGTGGTTAGAAGAAGAAGGTTCATCTCGGCAGAGCCTCAAATTACCGTAACAGGGTTTTATACAGCTAGAGGGTGTTCATTATCTCGAAGGTTCCGTGAAATTTCACATGCCAAGATTCATACATCCTTTTGGCACGGATACATCCACCTTAGAATGACTTGCCTACTATCACTCTGCAGGGCTTTTTAAGGGGACAAACTCTAGTATGCAGAAGGAAGTCGAAGAGAGGGATGCAGTTCTGATATGTGAAAGCAGTTTTCCTGTTGGATTTAGTATAAATATCGTTTCATGTCCAAAGTTTATCTCCAAGTATCCCGCAAATTGAAACACTTGAGCTGATTGAGCGTCTCTTGAACAAAAACCATGTAGATCCACTAATAAAACATGGAATTTTGGATTCACCAACTAGTTGTCTATCTCAAAATCATTTCCAATTCGACCAAAAGTTTCATTCACGCAGCGAAGGATTAATAACTGTTAACCCGTTGAGTTCTTTGCTGGCAGAAATCGCCATAGATAACATAGGGGAGGATATCCATAATAATCAACTGAACAACATTTTTTTGTAATGGCACAGATACGTAGATAATATCTTACTGGTACAGCTAGGCAATTGGGTAAGTCTGTATCTGTAGGGTGAGTGTAGGCCAACAGCACTTAGGCCATATGTGACCCTTTGAAAATTCTCCCAAGGAGTTGTCCTTCTAGGTCATCGTCCATCCTGTCCATTCCAGGAAGGTGGACAGGTCACCAAAAGACATCTCAATCTCGACAGGTGTAGGCAAAGACTTGCCGAACACACACTCTCTTATTGATGATAACTGCGGACACTCGCATGAGACAGTTTCATCTTCCTGTTCACAGATCCTGCATAGAGGTGTCTGTCCACCAGCCCCGTGGTATGCAGGTGTTTCCTTAGTTGACAGTGGCAGTCAGATATCCTACTATTAAACATAGCTTTTTCCTGGTCATCGCTAGATATTTCTTCGACGTCAGCTTCCTAGTGTCACCTAGGAAGCTGATCCTGATCCATCCTATCTCTTTAGGGATTAAGCATGGGTGTGACGTTAGCTATTTCCGCAATTGTCGAAGTCATCAGGCCGTAGGTGTCACTGGGTCCTAAAATTCTAGTTCAGCCGCTTTCCTGGCTAAATAATCGGCAATGAGATCACCTTTACTCCTATCGTGCCCTTTAATACACATCAGGATAATATTATTATCTACTGTGGCGTTGTCTAAGTCTTAGTAACACTCTAGTACTAGCCCTGAGGTAACACGTTGTCTGTTCAATGTTGAGGGGTCTTGTCTACCATCAGTGCATATTATTATGTTTTTTGCCAGAAATTCCTTTTCTGGTTATCTCTTTTGGGACGATTGAGATACCAGCCAGTACTGTTTGAACCACGCTGGTATTTTCTCCCATTCCCCACTTAATCTTTAGGCTTATTAATTTGGAGTACACTCCACATCCTGTGCTTTCTTTGGTTTTTGAGCCATCTGTATATATTCGTAATGCATTTACAGCATCAGACTCTGTGTTCTATTTCATTTGTATTTTCTAGGGTTTATTAAACACAAACCTGGGTTCAATTACATCACTGGCTGCCTGCAACAGGGGTGGCGCAGTAAGCGCTTCTCGCCATAGGCTTAGCCTCAACTGACCCATTCCTACTTCGAGGTTTACACCAGCCGTGCGCAAACGTACCATGGCCAATAACGCAACCTCCTTAACATACAGATCCAAAGGGGTCAGACCATTAGGTAAATCTATCTAGTATGTCAATTATATTCACCCGTCAATAAAATTCACCATTGAAAGGGAAGTGAATAATTCAATAAATCCCCTTGAGTTGACTATCACGAAAAATGATAATGAACATGATTCTGCAATTTTCCACAGAACATCTTATTCAGACATTGCCATTAATAAATCCTCCACACACCCTTACTATCATAAAGTAGCTGAATTCAATAGTAGGTATGCTTTACAGACTATCGAATATTCCACTGTCAGAAAGTAATTTCCCGAGAGGACTGACTTTCATCAAACAAATTGCTGTCAACAATGGTTATAAGGTAGATATTATTGACTTTCCAACATACTACAAAAACAAGTAATGGGCCAGGTCTATCGAAACCAAGGTTAGGTCAGAAGTGAGTGGGTCTATTTGACCCTACACCGCAACCCACAAGGGTTTATTGTGGCTCGCAGCTATTCAAACTCGACCAAATGGACCCAGCTTCTTGACGAAGCCAATTAATTTGTATGGTGAGTGATCGTTCAGGTCAGATGGCAAGAGTGTGGTTGTACCAAACTCTGGAAACCTCATTCGGTCCACGGCGGGGCAGGCATAAAGTATAGGCTCTGCTGTTTCATGATATTCCAAACAGAGACGACACACACTGTCTTCTGACAGTCCGAGTCTCCGCATACAATGATTCAGACGACAGTGACC
>WOGR01009751.1:0-11196 GCA_015342045.1 Leptinotarsa lineolata | reverse complement strand
TAGGTGGGTTAAACATATGAGTGTGAGAGAGATGGGGATAGCATCTATTCCAGACATTTGGGTATTTGTAGGGATGATACACTTGTGATGAAATAGATCAGAGCTGAAATGGTTTTCATATCGGATTCAACAAAAACTTTTACAGGTGATGGGTCTGTGGTAGAAATCGATCTTTTTTTACCATTCCTCCAATGTGAATCACCAAATGTTCTATCATCAAAAATGAGTCTTGATTTCCACAATTTTGATAAGGAAACATGACAGTTCAACTGGATTCTATCGTTTCAACGCCTGATTCTTCAATGTGTACAGGGTGTCTCAAAATACGCCATTTGATAAAAAATCTCGTTTGTGGTCCAAAATCTAATGCTTTTTCCTATGGAGCTTGAGTTTAGTCATTTTCAGATCTCATAGCGGAACCTTGTGGAATACCCAACTCGAGGTAGATGTGACGTGTGTAAGAGTTATACGATGCAATATGTATGTGTATATGAGGAAGAAGGTGATGACGTCATCAAGGAGTAGAGAAAAATAAAAGATGATGACATATGCCGAAAAAGCACTAAGGAACATCTTCGTTAATAATAGTCGCATCGCCACGTACAGCACGTCAAATGGAAAGAGAAAAAATGTAGAATTCATTGACAGGGAAAAAACAAAGATGGTGGCCAGAAGGGCACTAAGCGACTTCGTTGATAATAATCGGATCGTCACGTATATCACATCGGATGAAAGGGAGAAGAATGCAGAAGTGATTCGTTCCGTCGTCATTATCTCTGGTCATTTTCAGGCCTCCGATAGGAACTTTGTGGAACTCCCACCTCAATGTAGGTGTGGTGTATGTAAGAGTGATGCAATTTCTGTATGTGAGAGAGAGAAGATGATCACATCAGCATGGAGTAGAGAAAAAACAAAGACATGTCAGAAGGGCACTAAGTTGTACGTGCGATCTGGAAAGGCTTTATGTTTTTACGAGCGATCCAACATGACGGAAAGACTGCATTATTTACCCTTGATGATGGTGACCAATATATGAATCAACAAAGTTTCGGATCTTCACAATTCATCGAAAAATAAATACTTCCGGTTTAAAAATATTGGGATAGAAGAAAACTAATGATGAATTCGAATTCTCCGTATCGAGGAGACTTCAAATCTACGAAAAATATCCATTTCCGGTTTCCACTTCCGGTCGTCCGATTTCGATAATTTTGACATCAATGGATTCGTCTCGATGTCAAGAAACATACTCAAGCATTTTTGAAAGTTTAAAATACATAGCAGGCTAACTTTGTTGTTGTTGAAGATAAGAGGCGATGCGGGTACTCTAACCTCACAATTTTTACTGGAGAAAATGGAAATGAGAGTTATAAGTATGTTTCATGCATTCTCTTCATTTTGGTAGTAAATTATGAAGCAATTTATAGAGAATATCTGCGTTTCGGAAATTGCAATTATAGTTGGTTCGATTGTGAATATGATGCATATGAGTTGAGACACCATTATCGTTGTTGAGATATTCAAGACAAAGTACTCGTTCGAAAAGTACCTCAAACGAGATATCCACTGCAAAGAATCCAATGTCATAGCGTAGATAATGTCACCGCCAATGTTGAAAATGAATTTTGTACTCGTCCTGATTCGAAAATATGTCAATACATTCGAAAGAGCCGCAATTAATGATTTTAAAAGAAAGGAATCGTAAAATATGGTGTTCAGTTTTGTATATGAATAATTGAACATATTTCGTGTAGTCATTTGTGCGGGCATTGAGTGGAATATACAAGGTGTCTCAAAAATTAATTTGAGGATGGTGTGTCAAAAATACATCGAGTGAAAAACATGGTATCAATGTGTACAGATTGCCTCAAAATACATCATTTGAGGAAGGAAATGATGGTAACGAGAATCTATCGTTTCAACGTGCGATCCAACATGTCAGAAGACCACTTAACCAAGTTAACATCATCAGGAGAAGTTGGCAAAGAAGCCAGATGTAATTTATGATAATATCTTGATCCGCGTATCCAGAATTTCACAAAAGATAATGGGATAAATAATGCAGAATTGACACGAAAATCGCACCAGAAAATTATCAAAAATTCAATGCGGAAAAGTGTTCATTTTATCAAATTTATCGTATCGAAAGAAAAACACATTTTCTGATCCGTCATTTTTCGCAGAAACCCATATGATTTGCATTGTAACACGCTACGAAAAAAAATGCAAAAACGACACGAAAATCGCACCAGAAAAATGTCAAAAATACGATGCGAAAAAAGCGTTCATTTTGTCAATTTTATCGTATCAAAAATTCAGCAAAAACATGGTGCGTTCAAATGACCATTTTGGACGCTCGTGTTACGCTTTTGGTAGAAGTGTTGGGAAGTAAGGTGTTGTGAAATTAACGTTTTGAGGGTGCATCGGAATATTCATCAATGTCATTTCAAAATACGTTGTGTGTATGTGTGTGTGACGTCATTATTATATAACTACTTGTCACAACTTGTATGGAAGTAGAAAATTTCAGCATCACAATTCGGAAAATGAATTTTATTCAAAGTGACCATTCAGAGTGAATTTTCATGTATAATAAGGTACTTTCTGTATTTGTGGTTTCAGGAACTCTTTCGACACACGAGCGAGAGGGTGCAAATTGTTTTTCAATATTCAATATTCGTTGTGTCACATAAATAGAAAAACTTGTTTTCAATATTCATTATCAGTAAGGAATAAAACCTCAGATAATAGCCAAATACAATGAGAATCATTTGTTAGTTGGTTATTATTGAATGATTGTTATTATACAAATTCACAGAATAAATATGTAGACACATTAGAATCACCCACAAAATATTTCATTTGGTTTGTGAAAATCATGATAAACAAAATTTGTAGTTGTTTTTTGAAACGATAATGACAAGAATTCATTATCATACAAACACGAGAAAAAGTGCAAAATAAATATAAAATTATCAAGATGGTAAAATTGTTATAGGACCACAGTAATTATCGAAAGAGGTTTTTATGAGGGTTTTATGAGCAAAACTCAGTATGTATATTTTTGAAGCAAATATGTACTTAGAATATGTACGAACTATTAACGCAGGCTCAGAATTTCCAAAATGGTGTCGAAAACAACATCAAAAACTCCAGATAGAATTTTCAAATCGAAAAACTTCAGATAAGCTTTTCAAAGAAGAGTTGATCAAATATTGTGAAAGAGATTTAGTAAGAGACTCATATTTCGAAGTCTGACGTTATTATGGGAAAAAACTATGTGGATATAAGTAGAGGTAATGAAGTTATTGAGACAGAGCATCCTTCCTTGCTAACGAACTTGATGATTTCAGAGAGTGTGAGCATTTTACAAAAGTCAATGATATTCTTGAGCGAGCCGGTAAACAACCGGTGTATTGGTCATAGTAGTGAATTAAATATGAATATAGTGTAGTTCTGATTTTGCGACATTTCAACTCATTATTTTGAAACAATGCGCACACAAAATTACAAAAATGACAAAGGGCGGATAACATATTGCATGAGCGAGATGTAGTAAGAAATTCACAGGTAGTGGGATACATTCTTCTCTCAAATAAGGTTCGAAATAGTATTATGAAAACTTTATCGCAAATCAATGAATTGTTTGACACCATTAAACAAAATTATCCAAGTTTCATTGTACGAGCATGAAGCAATGTACACACAAAATGCGTACGAGTTACCAACAGAGTCAGAATTTCTTTAATGATGACAAAAATAACATCAAAACTCCAGATTGAATTGAAACATTTGAAAATTTGTGAAATTATGTTCATGTTGTATTCATTTCGGGGTAAATTGAGCCAGCATGAGAATCAACTCAAAACATCAATTATAAATCAAACAGCAGAATTCTTCAACATAATGACCGAAATCAAAAAGGCACAGAAGAACTTCAGAATAATAAATATTGCATGAGTGATGTGTACTCAAAATGCGTATGAATTACTTACGAACTTCGAAGCCGTTCAAATGTGATTGTGTGGAAAACATTGACGTATGTTTTTAGAAATTTTCATATCGAAAAGCACCTGTGATATCTCCTTGAATTCTCGGAAATATATCTGAAATCCGTCCTCTGGTTGTTATTACACCGGGTGTTTCGAAAAATTCCACGTAAGACTCATTTTCAGACAGTAAGTAACCTTTTCCACTATCAGTTTGGAACATCACATTTATGTAAGATGATAATCAAATTGGATGATTTTCTTTTATTTCTAGACTAGGAAATGCTAATACATAATAGTCATGTTTATTTTTATCTAATGCAATTATTTCGCCTGCTGAATTTTGAAAAATTTTATTAACCGAAATGTTTTCTCGGGTTTCGCAGGTATCAACATCTCATCCAAATCCAGCCCTCATAAATATTTGTTGTGACCTACATATAATCTGTGATTTGGAAATTCTGGAGCTTTTGCCAAAAACATGAAATCTGGGATTTTCATATTGCAAATGTTTTTTATTTCATTTTGAGGGGTCTTGGAGGATGTTTTCTCCGTAATTTGGGGAGTGTTTGTCGGTGATGTTTTTCCCGATATTTGGGAAGTATTTGTCGTTGATGGTTTTTTTGTTGAAATAGAACGCTGAGTTATTTTTACTGTGGCGGTGGTACGTCGACCATATGGAGATTCTATTGCAATTTCGTCATCTCTTCCCAATTGAATTGTTTTTTGTTGGTACCAAGGAAACATGATGAAAATTTCTTGGCTGCTATGCCCCAATCCAAGTACATGTTCAATTTCGTGAGTTAGGGCCATGAAAAAATCTGAACTTTCATTTCCATCAAGATCCCACGATTCTTTTTTGTCTAAACGAATTTCTTTACATTCATCATTCGAAGGTGGGTGAGCATGAGCTAAAACTGTCCCAGGACCATCAAATTCAGATTGACACATTCAATTGCCCATGCATTCTCGGCGAAATGGATGCCTTTTTTTACCAGCGATATAGTTATATCGGGTTTCTCGATAGACGTTAAACGAACATACTTGAATTTCAAATGGGAAATATTCTCCCATTACCTGAAAGCTTTTTTAGCATTGAGCAACATTTTGGTAGATGCTTGAGGAAAAGACCATTTGATATTTGTGTTTTTCCATTTACCCTGAATCGTGAAAGCGTTTTCAGCGACTACACATCTTGGTCTTTGAATCAAACTCAGAGTATCTGAATTCAGTTTACCTTCTACGGAAAGATTATATTTCTCTTGAAAACTGGTCATAGTCGATTCAAAATCTACGAGAGAATTGTTGTTTTCGATGTAACCATATCGAAATAGATACTGCAACATTTCTTCTTTTGTCGTCACATTTTCACAAGTAGAGAGTTATGGACACAATAATAGTATCCACCACAACATTTTGAAACAATACTGAATCCTCAAGTCATTGTTCATTTTTATATATGGTGTTTGTGAGTATGTGTCGACGAGATGTTGATGGCGTCAGCGTGGGGTTACAGAAAAAACCGTAGAGCACTTAATCGCAACAATGACCTGCAAACGGGATGATATTGAATGAATGTGAATTTGTATTTTGGATCCGGTGTAATCCTCATGTGAATCAGTGTGAAACATCAATCATATAAATGTATTCTTCAAAATAATGTCTGATCCTTCTAGTATCAAGTCCTAAAAATCACAATTTCAGACTATGAAGTACTGAAGATCAAAATTTTGAAGTCATTTGCAAGGTGAAGGGCATATGCGTGATCTATAATGCCTCACAGTTGATAAATTTCGAACCAATAATCGAAACTCTTCTGAACCCTGGACCCCTCATTGACACTCGAAGCAAAACAAATGAAACATTGCAAACCTCTTACGATTAACCGATTATCTAAAACGGTTTGCGGTTTTTCTGTCACGCGTGTAAAATAGAATAATAAAAATGCGTTGTTCAACATGTGTTTATTGGTTTTTCGTGCTTGAATACATGTGTCATTCGTCAAATGATAGGTGTTCATTGTTTTCTCCTCAAGTTGAATCGATGATCACAGCCAACTTGACTATTGAAACACCATAAATGACAGAATGATTGTACGCTTCAACAGGGAGGATCGCACGTTGAAATGCTTGATCCTCGTTCGATCCTCCGTTACCACATTTTTTTTTCTCATCGGCATCCTTTATGAATCTCATGCTATTTTTATCCACGAGCAGTTTTTTTGGTCACCTTCTCGTGATGATACTAACTTGGTTAACAAAGATACGGTTGAGTGGTCTTCTGACATGTTGGATCTCACGTTACACATTTCTATTCAATATAAATCGACATACACCCACATATCCTTCGTTTGGAAAATATTTCATATATTTGAGTTGTTTTTTTTACCAACCTTGTATCTTTCAACGTGATCTTTATTCATCACTATGAAAATTCGTATATAATTTTCCGCTATTTTATAGTTTCGGCAACTTTCCCCCTGTCAAATACCTACTTCACTTATGAAAATCGACGTAAATTCGACATAAATTTCTCACTCTACATCATAAAGGTCAAAAGATATTCTGATTCTGGTTCCTATTACAAACGGTTTACTACCCCTCTGTTGAACGTTATCACTATTTTAATACGTATTTTGAAATACGCTTATATTTTTTTTTTGAAAACATGTATCGACAACAAACGTTTTTTCGAAGCGTTCAAAATGGTTATTTGAACGCATCATGTTTTTTGATAAATTTTTGATGCAAAAGTTGACAAAATGAAGGCTTCTTTCGCATCAAATTTTTCACACTTTTTGGTGCCACTTTCGGGTCGTTTTAACATTCTTTTTCGAAGTATGTCGCAATGCAAATCATGTGGATTTTTGAAAAAAATGGGGTTAAGAAAATGCGTTATTTTTGATATGATTTTTGGTGCGATTTTCGTGTCGATTCTGCATTATTCATCGCTTTTTTTGTGGAATTTTCGATACGCGCATCAAGATATCATAAATCACATCTGGTCTTCTTGGTCAACTCCTCCTAATAATGTTAACTTGGTTAAGTGGTCTTCTGACATGTTGGATCGCACGTTGAAACGCTAGATCCTCGTTACCGTTCTTTTTTTTCTCAAACGATGTATTTTGGGGCACCCTATATGAATTTTTCTGTTATGTTAACCTACACCTAGTCTTCTTCGTCAACTCCTCCTGATGATGCTAAGTTGATCAACAGAGTGCTGCTCTATGTATTTCTGGCATGTTGGATCGCACGTTGAAACGCTAGATCCTCGTTACTATCTTCCCAGTCTCAAACGATGTATTTTGAGGCACAATATATGAATTTTTCTGTTATGTTAACCTACACTTAGTCTTCTTCGTCAACTCCTCCTGGTGATGCTAAGTTGATCAATGACGATGCTGCTCAATGTCCTTCTGGCATGATGGATCGCACGTTGGAACGCTAGACCCTCGTTACCATTTTTTCTCAAATGATGTATTTTGAGGCACCCTGTACACATTGATGTCATGTTTTTTACTTGATGTATTTTTGCCACACCTTCCTCAAATTAAGTATTTTTCTAGACGCCTTGTATATTCCACTCAATATTCGCACAAATGACTACAGGAAATATGTTCAATTATTCATATGCAAAACTGAATACCGTATTTTACGATTCTTTCCTTTTAAAATCATTAATTGTAACTCTTTCAAATGTATTGATATATTTTCGAATCATGACGAGCACAAAATTCATTTTCAACATTGGCGGTGACATTATCTTCGCTATGACTTCGAATTCTTCATAGTGGATATCTCGTTTGAGGTACTTTTCAAACGAGCACTCTGTCTTGAATACCTCAACAACGATAAAGGTGTCTCAACTTGTATGCATCACATTCATAATCGAACCAACTATAATTGCAATCTACGAAACGCAGATATTCTCTATAAATTGCTTTATAATATACTACCAAAATGAAGAGAACGCATGCTACATTCTTATTACTCTCATTTCCATGTTCTCCAGTGAAAATTGTAAGGTTAGAATATCCGCACCGCCTCCTATCTTCAATAACAACAAAGTTAACCTGCTATGTATTTCAAATTTCTAAAAATGCTCAAATATGTTTCTTAACATCGAGACGAATCCAGTGATGTCGAAATTATTGAAATCGGGCGACCGGAAGTGGAAACCGGAAATGGCCATTCGAATTCACCATTAGTTCTCTTCTATTTCAATTTTTATAAACCGGAAGTATTAATTTACCGATGAATCGTGAAGATCCAAAACTTTGTTGATTCATATATTGGCCACCATCATCGACGGTAAATAATGCAGTCTTTCTGTCATGTTGGATCGCTCTTAAAAGCAAAAGCCTTTCCAGATCGCTCGTACAACTTAGTGCCCTTCCGACATGTTGCGGTCATCTTTGTTTTTTCTCTACTCCATGCTGATGTGATCACCTTCTCTCTCTCATACAGAAATTGCATCACTCTTACATACACCACAACTACATTGAGGTGGGAGTTCCACAAGGTTTCTATCGGAGGCCTGAAAATGATCAGAGATAATGACGATGTGCAGTACGTAACGATCCGATTATTATCAACGAAGATGTCGCTTAGTGCCCTTCTGGCCGCCATCTTTGTTTTTTCCCTGTTAATGAATTCTACATTTCTTCTCCTTCCATTTGACGTGCTGTACGTGGCGATGTGACTATTATTAACGAATATGTGCCTTAGTGCCTTTTCGGCAGTGTCTCACCCTGTATGCACCACATTCACAGTCGAACCAAATATGATTGCAGCCTCCGAAACGTAGATATTCTATACACATGGCTTTATGATATATTACCAAAATGAAAATGTATAATAAATATTTAAATTGTCTCGTTCCTTTTTTTATACCTAACTTCATTACCTGATGATGATAATGGAAACGAAATCCCTTCAAAGCTTTTGTAATGTTGGGGATCGCACGTTGAAACGTCAGGTCCTCATCAACGTCAACGACGACGGCGTCATTTTAACGCTTAATTTTAAAAACTGGCAACGTCGTCTCATAACAATGCTTCATTTAACACGCTATCACTATTTCTGAAATGGATGCTATTCCCATCTCTCTCACACTCATATGACTAACCCACCTAACCCACGCACACAGAGACGGTGTTTTTTTCATTAAATGATGTATTTCGCTGCCAAGTAGCTTATCGCATCTCCTGTTGTTTACAACTTTATCAATAATACATGTGATAACAATAAAATATGTGAAGAAACTGTTTGATATATTTTCATTGAGTTGGAATGAAAAACGAAAATGTATATGTATGTGTGTGTGTGTGAAAAATTGTGAAGTTACCCGCTACGAGACCCCAAATCGAGGTCCATGCAACCACACAGCCTTCAACATCCAATGAAACGTAAGTTTTTTTCAATTCCAAACGATTTCCTCAACTGATTTGATTTGTAAGTTTTTTGATGTGACGACCACACCTCGTACAAAATAAATTCGTTATCATCGTATTGACCAAAAGTTTGAACCACCATATTTTTCCATGCTGGACGCCATGTTTTTTTTTCTTTCATGCTAGACGTCATGTTTTTTTCTATAACACCGGGCGCCAGGTTTTTTTCTTCAATGCTGGCCGTCATGTTTTCTTCTTTAACGCTGGACGCCATGTTTTTTTCCTTTCATAAGACGCCATGTTTTTTTTTTCATGCTAGACGCCATGTTTTTTTCTTTCATGCTAGACACCATTTTTTTTCTTTAATGCTGGACGCCATGTTTTTTTCTTTCACGCTAGACGCCATGTTTTTTTCTTTAACGCTGGACGCCATGTTTTTTCTTTCATGCTAGACGCCATGTTTTTTTCTTTAACGCTGAACGCCATGTTTTTTTCTTTCATGCTGAACGCCATGTTATTTTCTTCCATGCTAGACGCCATGTTTTTTTATTTCATGCTGAAAGCCATGTTTTTTTCTTTAACGGTGAACGCCATGTTTTCTTCTTCATTGCTGGATGCAATGTTTTTTTCTTTGACGCTGGACGCCATGTTTTTTTTTTAGAATTCTTTCTGTTATGTTTGCCTGCATTCTCGTCTTCTTGGTCAGCTTCTCCTGATGATGTCAATTTGGTTAATGGAGACGCTGCTCAGTGTCCTTCTGTTGGATCGCACGTTAAAACATTAGTCCCTCGTTACCGTTCTTTTTTTTCCCAAACGATACCCTCTGTAGAATTTTTCTGTTATTCACGTTATGCACGTCTGGTCTCTTCTTGGTCAACTTCTCATGATGATGCCAACTTGGTTAACGAAAACGTTGCTCAGTGCCTTTCTGGCATATTGGATCGCACGTTAAAACGTTAGGCCTTTGTTACAGTTTTTCTCTCCTGTAGAATTTTTCTGTTATATTCACCTTCAATTTGTCTCTTCTTGGTCAGCTTCTCCTGATGATACCAGTTTGGTTAACGAAGATGCCGCTCAGTGCCCTTCTGTTGGAATGCACATTGGAATGTTAGGTCCTCATCACCGTCGACAACGACGTCATTTTAACGCTTAATTTCAAAAACTGCCAACGTTGTCTCATAACAATGCTTTATTTCACAACCGACAACACCGAACTGTTTGCGCTAACAAACGACTTTATCTTAGAGACGGATCTCGCCGATACCCATTCTATCTTTCTATACGTCGATTACGTCAAACTGTCCTCTCCCTCTTACACACGCCAATTATGAAACTTGAATTTTCCGCTGTGTGCGCGGTAGCTTCTGATTGGTCGACTGAATGACGACAAAAGTGGAGGAGGGGGGTGGACTCAAGAGTCGCTATCCCTACTACCAGGATTATCTTGGGATGCTATGTTGAAGTATACGAATATTGAATTGCAATTACCGACATTTTTTCAAAAAGGTATACGAGGTGGAATTAGTCAGTGTAGCGAGAGGAAACATATAGCAAATAATAAATTTTCACCAAATTATAATCCCAATGAACCTTCCACATTCATTACATATTTATATGCAACAAATCTATACGGTCATAATATGTCACAATCTTCACCAACAAGTGAATTTACATGGTTGACACCTAATGAGATTCCTAATCTTGATGTGGTGAATGGGTGAATGTGAGTGCTGATAGTCCGTATGGGTATGTGTTTGAAGTGGATATTCATTATCCACAAGAGTTGCATGATAAACATTCTGATCTTCCATTTTT
>WOGR01009750.1:0-11197 GCA_015342045.1 Leptinotarsa lineolata | reverse complement strand
TCTTCTTCAGACAGATGGCTCCACGTCTTCTTGAAGGAATCGATGAGTTCCTTTTCGGGTTGTTGCGTATGCTGTAGATGGACTTCTTTGTCGATTCTCGCGATTCTCACAATCGGTTCGCATGTACCTATTACTTGCCCTTTCTTGAAAGTCACACTGGGTTGATTATTCTTACTGGAATGGTTTGATTGTTACCATCCACGAGAGACCTGGCCACGAAAATTTCTGCTTCAGAGTCGTTGGATGGTTCTATCAATGCTGTACCCAAACGCCAGGTCCAACAATTTCGGCTTGAATGATTTTCTCGGTGTTGGGAGAGATTCTGGAATCTTCCAGTATAACCACCTTAGCGCTGTCATGAGGCTGAGAGGGCACGTTGAGTAGAATTTCCTCGTTTCCGACTTTCAACAGTTTGTTCCTAATGTCCACTACGAATCCGTAGGAGGACATGAAGTCTAGCCCTAAAATGAACTCGTCGACCTTGGTTTCTATTTCGCAATTTCCAAGCCTAAGTCTCACTTCAGCTTCTCCATATACTGTCACTCTATCTCCAGTGGCTGTTTCCAGAACGGGTACTATTGATGGCTTCTTCATACTGTTTCTGTTGGAAATTTTAGCTTTCATTATTGATCTCGTTGCTCCAGTATCGATGGTAAAAAAAACTGGTGATAATTCAGAAATCTATTGACAACTAAGCTGTCACTGTTGCGTCCTATCGTGGAAATCGAATACCTGAGGGCTTGGAATGCAGCAGCCAATGTACCCCCCTGACACTGGCTGAATTTAGTTTTCCGGATCTCGACGCTCCAATTCGGGTGATCCCGAACGCCAGTCTCTTTTTTTATTGGATGTTGAACGAGATCGACAGTCCCGCCTCAGATGTCCTTCTCTGCCGCAGTTATAACACTCAAGCCATCCTCTTGCCTTAGGTGCAGTTCCATTCATCAAATATTTCTTCAGAAGTTCCTCCAGACCTACTATGAATCGATCTGCTCCTTCTTCATCCTTTTCATCAATGGCCCTCATAAAAACTTTCGTTGTTGTTGCGAAGCATTTTTGGCAGCTTTAAATTCTAGGGCATAAATGATGGCTTTATTTAATTCTTCATGACGCGTCATCCCCAACGACTGCTGCAGCTCCGTGTCACGAACCCCGTTGATAAAACTATGGACACTAATCCAGTGGGTGAAGTTATCAGGTGCTTCTGGGTAGGCGAATCTTACCAATCTTTCGACTTCAGCCCCAAACTCCTGCAGACTCTCGGATGGACCTTGAGTTCTCACCTTCAGTTGAGCTTGGTAGACCTGTTGAAGGTGTTCACTACCATACCTGACCTCCAAAGCTGATACGACTGCTTCATAGTCCTTCTGCCTATTTACTGGAATATTTTGCAGAATTTCGGAGGCTTTTCCTTGTAGTGCCAGTATGAGAGCTGTTGCTTTCTTTCCACCCATTATTTTCCGCAGCGGCCTCAATTGTCTGCGATAAATTGACCATGAAGATTCGCCATCGAAAGTTGGAGTCTTAATAAAACTGCTGGAAGGGAGAGATGTTGTTTCCACGTTGCATTTTTCTACAGCAATCCTTTTCGGCTCCAGTGATTCTTTTCGAAATTCCCGAAAAACTTCTTCAAATTTTTTATCGACTCCTTCAATTTTCTCTTCAAATTTCCTCTCGACCCCTTATAACATTATGAAGGTGTCGTTAACGCATCTCAACCAGACTCGGGGTTTCTTAAGGGCTTTTTCATGTAGACCTACGATTTTGTAGGTACATGTGGTAGATACCCGACGGAAAACAACAACTAACCCAGCCGCGCAGAGAGCTGAAGTAAAACCATCTACATGAGAGGCAAGGAGTAATGTGTTCTGCATCTGAACCTGGAGCATATCATATGCACCTCTCCGGAATATTAATTATTATTCCGACTCCCACTCCAGAGTATGTAATCGTTTAGTTATTTCCTAGCTTTGTCTGTAGGTGGCGCGGTGAACATTTCACTGGGCCGACTGCGGGAAAAGTATATGTCTAGCTGGAATTATATTTGTTTGGTCGGGATACTCAGACCCGAAACCGGTATATCGGTTGTTCGTACCGACCAAATGAAATCGATTTCTGCTTCTTATAGTGAGAATTAACTTGCGACGAATCTTCATAATCGAAGACGTCGCATAGGTGCCCAATGGTTTTACTTCAGCTCTCTACGTCGCATTAGCTGGTTTAGTTGTTGTTTTCCGTCGGGTATTTACCACATGTACCTACAAAATCGTAGGTTTACATGAGAGGCAAGGGAGTAAGATGTTCTGCATCTGAACCTGGAGCATGTCATTATACTCAAACCGGAAGTGTATTTAAGAATCGTCCAACTATTGACAATTCACATCGAAATCGAAGGTACCATGATGATGATACTGTCTTAGCTTCAATTCGTACCAATCATAATTCTTAGATAGTTCGAGAGTAGTTAAACAAACATTTTCTGTTACGTTGGATTGGTAGAAATAGCCCACATGAACAATGGCCTCCTCGCTTTCCTGACATAACTCCAATGTATTTTTACTTCTGGGAAACTGTCAAGAATAGGATTTACAAGTTTAGATCACGAAATCAACAAGAACTTTGTGAGAGATAACGACAAGCCTGCCGTGATATAAGTATTCCAGAACTTAGGAGAGTGGCCAATAATGATAAAAAAAATTATTGAAAAGTCTATCAGAATCGAGGGCAGTCCAGTTGAGAGAGACAATATTTAGAACAACTGACTTCCAATATTAGTGTAGCTTCTTATTTAGAACCACTAATTGAAAATTGAACTTGGAATATGAAAACTATAAAAAAAATCAAAATTCGAATATTGCGTTGAAACTCGGTATGTAGGGTCAAAATCGATTTTCAAGCAACTTCTTCAAATAACTTATTTCGGTATCATCGACGCGAAGAAGAATATCGAGAATTTGCCCTACTCACAGGAACGCAGTAGGCTGGGTTTGAGGCTGTCAATCGGGCTAAGTATTGCGGAAAGTGCGGCCCATGAAGGTCTATGCCTGTACCAAAAATCAAATATCTGCTTTCAGAAATGACTTAAATACAGGGGTGTCTTCATCTTAAGTATGTCACCTTGTCGGAGATGAAAGAGGAACTGGAGTGGAAAATTTGTAAACTTTCTTCCCAAGTCTTTTATGACGGTAGGCTTGGGTTCAAAAAACACATCTGTGCGTCTAACGTAGCCGCGATCGAGGAACAGAAAAGCATACCTACAATAAGTATGAAAGAGAAAGAGCTCTGCAATTACAATCAAAGGACAGAAAAATAAGTTTAGCCAAGAGGGGCAGTTCCTTTTGAGCACTTGATGAGAGCAGACTGCAATGCCCATGACATATCCGGAGACCATTTTATTGTTCAGTCTATATCTGTCCACAAGGGGCAGCGAGCTTTTGAGTAGCTAGATAATGTTAACTTCGCCTCAAGTTTAAATTTTAAGTGATATCTTCATGATATCAATTAGTCATTCAACATTAAGCTACTGTAACATAACCCCAAAGATTTCATCCAGATCAAAAGTAACTCTACAGAAACCTTTCACACCTTCATTCGCATTAAATGATAAGCAACAGTGTCATATCAATATCAATGAGCATTAACAACTTATACCTTATACCTTAAACGTATGCTTATAAAATTTCATGTTGCCATGTAATAAACGACAGATGAAACACAGTGATAGTACTCATATGGAAATATATTAACAACTAAGCTTTACTTGATTTATGTTAAGCTTCCTCATTGACACAAATTAAAATCATTTATCACTACTATTTCACATATGAGTGTTGAATAGGTTCTAATGAAAACGTTTTTCTCATGCTAGAACAAAAGCACTCTATCTCGAGGAGTGTTTCGCTAACCAAGACAGCCATTATCAAGACCTGACTTGATGTTTTAGGTTCCAATTCTATATACTTAACAAGTTGAATAGGATCTCATTTTCCGAAGTAAAAGGTAATAAAAATCAATATCCTGGAAAATCCTCTTATTTTACTTCATTGTACTAATACAGTTGATTTAAACTGTAATTGTATAATCTCCACTAAACAAGGTTTATATTCTTCATTATGATAATTGAATTATTTGTGCCGTTTATAAACAAATTTTTTAGTGCTCTCTTGAAACTGTCTCATCCAGCCAAAGCTTATGAATACGGGGAGCCTGTTTGACGAAAAAACAATCTACCAAACTCATTTATAGGTATGTAGATTTCTACGAGAACGTATAAATAGAAAGGTCACCTTCATTGTCGAATTATGACGAGTTTGTTTTCATTTTTTGGCGAGGATTTATTCAAAACAGATTCCATTCTAATATTTTTTGAAAATATCTACCGTTACAATATTCGTAAATAGAATTTCATTAAAGATTATACCACTATGTTTACCATTAATAAATCTGACCTACATTTATAAATTTTTCATTTAAAAATAGACAGTTTATTTATTTTTGGATTATTTTGCTCTTCAATTAAGATATGAGGAAAAACATTTTCGATTATAGTGATTTCTCATCCTTCAAATATTCGTTATTTTGACGAAATAATATTTTTATCATATGCAGGAAACCAAACTAGTTATACATGATAGTTTGAAATTAATAGTGATAGACTTTTCTGATCTTTCCATTTTGAAAAGATTTCGCTTTTCATAATAATTTTTCAGGAAACTACAAAATAATTGATATTTTCAGTTTTTAATAAGAGACCTAAGGAGTAGGAAAAACTGAAAAATCACGTTCAAAAAAAATATTTAGGAAAGTGATATAGTTTGATCCGATATGTCACTATTTTGACACAATATCAATTTTCCAAAATTTAATATATTTCTTCATTATTCCCCATATTTTGAAATTACCAAAAGATTATACTCTTTCGGATTCGAATTAATTTTGTTTACAGGAAGTGCTGCCATCTTGCAGAATTTGTGTAAGGTAAATATATTCTAAATATGAGCATTAAGGGCGCACAAGTCCAACCAAATCGACCATATATTATTCATTCACCAATATGAAAGAATAGAGGGTCTAGGATCCCTACATCTCCGAGGTACAGAGATACAGCTGTCGTGGGAAGTTAAATATCTGGGAGTAATACAAGATCCTAGACTGACAAAGAATCAACACTTAAACGGTATAAAAAGAAAGATAAAGGTATGATTGACGCTGGACGACGTACTTATGGGAAGATATGGGGGCTGAAACCAAACATGATGTGTCCAATGGCTATAATCAATGGTTGTTAAACAATAAAAACAAGCTACTGCCATCTTCAAACTAAACAGTAAACAACCCTATATACGGTGTCATCACCAAACGCGAGTCTATGTCGAGATACCGAGCGAAACGGTAGATTAGTGCGTGCTCATAGAACTTTTTTACATTGTCCACAAACTGACATTTTCATGTTATTGTGTTTTTCGTCACCAACAACATGGTTCAGTGCCGTACACTTTTGCATATGATGCGACCAAATGGGTACACTTAATCAATTGAATCTAATTTTTCCTAGGATTCCTGACTACAGGAATCGCCAACCTGCAACAACAACAGAAACATCCGACCAATGAGGTAACCAAACCATGACTTATTCCACAGCAGTGAGTCAAAACAATTTCCACAGAGAAAACCCAAGCGATCAGTTTTTCTTCAGTTGATGGAATAAAAATCCAATATCTCTTACCACTACGAAAGCTCATGAATCCCAAACAAATTCTATTTGCATCAAGGATCTCCAACAACCGAATCTGCATTTACCTCTCTAATACAGAATACTGGTAAACACGTTCACGAATGAACACGGTACAATCACTATAGGCCATGAAATCTTACGAGCAAGGAAAAAGAGATTAATTTTGTCCAACGTCAGCCCTACCATTCCCCACTCTCTTCTAGAACAGACTCTCCGTCAAATAGGCCTGAACTTCAGGTAATCGTTCTTGCATGAACTTCATGCAAAACCGATTACCTGAGCTCGACACCCCAGCTCCTCCAGAAACAATCAAAACTTCAAACGAACCATCACCTGATCATAATGAATCTCCTTCTCCAGAAATACTACCGGAACAAAATGAAACAACTCCACAACCTAGCGAACCATCCGTTTCTACAAACCCCAACAACTCAAACAAAAGAACTATTACCGAAACACTGATCATTAGGTAAATTGTTTTGTTGTAGGGATTATGCAGCGTTTCGGTGAAAAATTCTCGGATAGCATCATCTCCCAAACTAACCTCGTCATATTTCATCTAATTTTCATAAAACATAAATGAATCATACACATCAACCTTCCTCTTGAATCCCTTCGTCCTCTGGTGAAATACGTTAGGTAACTCTTCTTGAAGAAGAAATCGCTAAACTGAAGGAGGAAATCATTGAGTTGGACAACAAACTTCGAAGAAATAATCTTATTGTATTCGGATTTCAGTCTGATAATCGCGACGATTGTCACTTTTTGAAAGATACACTAGAAATTGATTTGTATTTGAAAAACATCAACAATATCTTCTTTTTTACTAGTGATACAAATAAGAAGATACTGAAACTTGAGCTAGAATCGTACATGAAAAAAATCGAAATTCAAAGAAACCTGTATAAACTCAAAGAAAAAAATATTTATGTTGTAGACGATTTAAGTCCTGAATAACAGACTGTGAATAAAGTTCTACGCCAATATTTGAATGAACTCAAAAGTAACGGAATCAAAGCTACCATAAAACGAAATAATTTGATATTGAACAACACGAAATTCAGCTTAGAAGAATTGAACCAGGATTTATCTGTACTGAAGAACCAAAAACCATTGTCAAACGTACCCAAAAATACTGAGGCCAGTATCAAGGAAAAAACATTTTCACCGTTAGCTAATACAACTTCTAAGAAACCATTGAGGGATCTATCCCGAAATGGACCGTAATTTTCTATTTGATTGACAGACTTTGGATTCTATAACCTTCATTATATATATTTTATAAATTGATTATCTGCTGTTCTCACTCGATTTTCTTTCCTATATTTTACCTTTTTTTCATTAAAAGCTATCCACCCCGTTTTTAAATATGCGTAATTCAAAAGTATGTTACATAAATACAAGATCCATGCAAAATTGATTCTTAGATTTCAAAGATAAAGTACATAATAATTACGAAATCATTACCGTCTCTGAAAGTTGGCTAAATGAGAATATATCAAATCATTATGTCCATTTAGAAGGCTATCAACTTTTTCGTATGGATAGATTAGAAGGTAGAGGTGGAGGTGTTGCTATATATGTATTTAAAACTCATTCAAAGCTAGCAAAATTGATTATATTTCTTCAGATGCACTTGAACAGGTATGGATAACTTTCACTATTCATGAAGTAAATTATGCCTTAGTCTCTATGTACATACCTCCCAATATTCCTCTCCCAAGTTTTTTAACTGTATTTGACGATGATTTATCCTCAGTATGTGTAAAATATGAAAATATGATCTGTGCTGGAGATTTAAATATTAATTTTTTAGAGTCTGCAAGTAGTTCTAGTATTCAACTGAGTGGGATCATTGAATCTGTAGATTTGAAACAGATAGTAGACCAGCCAACACGCTTTTCTTCAACTAGTTGCAAAATCATATATGCTCTGAATTATTGACAATAAGCGACTGTACTACGATCTATTGTAGTTTGTTCTCGGATCACTTTCTTGTATCATTCAGGTCAGATATCGTAAATATAAAAGTTAATAGTTTTATTTACACTTTTAGCGAATTCAGAAAATTCGATCTAAAACCATTTTATTCTGACTTGAATAATACAAATTTTCAACCTATTTATAGTTCCGATAACATCGACGAGAAAGCTGCCATATTCAATAAGTTACTTCTTGAAATTTTTGACAAACATTCACCGGCCAAAACTGTCAAAATATCTAGAAAGAAAGCACCTTGGATCACAGATAGGTAACCTTAAACTTATGTTTGAACTCAGAGATAATGCTTTTACTAGATTTTAAAAAACCAAGTCACCTCATCACTGGTTATATTACAAAGAGTTGAGGAATCTCACAAATCGAATGGTTAAACTCTAGAAGAAGGCATATCTTAACTATTGCTTATCGAAAAGTAAACAATTATGGAAGTTACTCGCTGAGCTCAATGTTTATAATAAAAAAGGTCAGAAGTCAATTCCTGAATACCTCTCAGATGTTGCAAAAATAAACAACTTTTTCATCGATATTGCTAATAATAACTCTACGCCTGATGTTGACACAATAAGTAATTTTTTAAATTCGAGGCTGAATAACCAAAAATTCAAATTTTATGAAACCAACGAGAATTAAATTTACACCATTCTGTTAGGTATTGAATCCAATGCTGATAATATCAGCATACAAATGTTATTATACTGTCCAATTATTTTAACTCACATATTCCAGCCCACGTTAATCTTAATAGTGTTGGTGCTTTCGTCAGAGGGTGCTGGTCAGTGCCTTGCTGCTGCTGCTGTTTATTAGTAGTTGAGATGTGAAAAGCATCGAACGATAGAATTTCGCAAAACTACCCCTCAACAGAGAACCCCCATTGGAAGAGAAAAGTCGATAACCAAAATAGATGGTCGATAAATTGGGGGGCATAATTGGGGATCAGGTTATAGGACCATATTTTTTTGATGGGCCTCTGAATGGAGGAATTTATAGAGATTTGCTTCGAAAATTTTATCAAAATTGTTGGAGGATGTACCAATTGACACAAGGCATAGGTCATATGATGATAATAATAATAATAGTCTTTATTACCTAATAATTAAAAACCATTTACGGGGTTAACTAAGTATGTTAAAAAAGGAATATAGTTGCTTATAACCACAAAGTTGTAATTTGAGAAAATGAATAACAAAAATATAATATCATAAAATAAAATAAATTAAAAAACTATACCAGAAAATTTTTAAAAAAATCTCCACAAAGAACTGAGATGCAGTTTCAACAATATATTCTAGGGAATCAAAATTTATATCACACAAATTTGAAATTATATAAAAATCATTGCAAATGCAACAGATAGGTGACTTGAGGTATAGTCCCAGTAACTGGTATTGTGCGCTCTTAAAGAGTTCGGCTTTATCAAAGTCCATACAAAACAATAAAGAAAAATAAACCGCCTGCCAGCTAGTCCACGTGGACTCTAGAATTGGCGGTTCGTATTGGATACTTGTTACTAACCGAGTTTTATGATTGGCTGAAGAATCGTAAAATAAAATTTGAAATTATGTTACAGTGACGAATAGAAATCGGTGAATGCGAGTATGACTGTCGTTCGTCGTCTCATGAATCAGTTCGGCAACTGATCGAATACGATATTGGCACAGTTATAATTACCTAATATTTTTTGTTATCTGTTTAAAATGTGGCGTCTTTGACAAGTACTAATAGTAATAACGAGTGTGATAACACGCAGACTTTTTCCAGTGAATAAGATTCGAATGCATTTGAATACTGAAACACAGAGAGTATGTTTCAATGTATATAAAAATCTACATCTCAAGTTTGGTTTAGAGGAAAACAAACTATTACAAGTAACATCAGATTTGAGCAAAATTCCTATGCTCAACTGTACGTAAAATAGTCAAAAACAAACCTTATTTATGAACGCAAGACGCGATGTGATACAGGATTACCAAAACCTTTAGATGTTCCTCTAATAAAATCATTGAAAAAACAATATACGACTATTACAAAAGCAATGACAAAAGCAATGAGATTCCTACAATTAAAATCATAAGGAATAATTCAATACTTCCGGCCATAACGTGAGCTGCTGTGTCAAAACTCTTCAGAATTGGATAAAGAAACTAGGATTTAGATTTAGAATAATAAACAAACTTCACGCAGGTATGGAAAGCAGACGAATAGTGGAATTGCGTAACAAATACTTAGAACAAATAACTCACGACACAGTTACGAAAGTGTGGACTGATGGTTAGAGAATGTGTACGCATTCACATTGTGCATTACGGAGGAAGTAAAGAAGGGGTTCCGAATTCTTTGAAATTATGTGGAAAAAAACTAGAGGACTGCAATGCTGACTATCATAGGAACATGGAAGCTATTATTCTCGAAGAATGGTAACACATTGATCCCAAATTTTGATGCGAATAGTGTAATAATTCTTGACAACGCGTGGAATGGTGAAAGAACTGGGCTTTTGCTCCAGTGCGGTTTTTGATGGTTTAAACGTATTGGAGAGGTCAAAAAGCTCGAAAAGTGGGTGCCCCACGATTTGAACGATTGACAGAAATTGTCACGTTTCGAGGTCTGTTCTTCTTTGTTTTTGCGCAACCAAAACGATAATTTGCGTCAGCGGCAACCCACACTGGTCAACAGAAGAGGTCGGATCCTGCTCCACGACAACGCCCGTCCACACGTTTTATAAATCACCTTCCGAAAATTAAACGAATTGAGTGTGGAAGTTCTGCCTCACCCACCATACTTCCCAGACCCATCACTAACCGACTACCATCTTTTCAAACACTTCGATGACTTTCTCACCGGTAGAAATTTTGACAATCAGGACCAGGCGAAAACGGCCTTCGTCGACTTCATAGAATCCCTAGCACACGATTTTTATGCCGCCGGAATTAATTGACTTGAGTTGGGTTGGCAAAAGTGCAGTGATTCAAATGGCGCTTATTTCGATTGAATTTAATAAGAAATCACTGAGATATTACAGTTTGAAGTAGACTCATAAAAACCCGTTTAAAAAACGGGCAAAACTTTCGAAACAACCTAATACCTTCCGGAGATATCACGTTGACAAACATGCGCTAACTCAACCTCACAGTTGGTGCAGAAATGTGTGCATGTTATGTAAAATACGATTTATTCAACTTTTGAAACGGCGATATCTCAGGAATAGTGATTCGTAGAAAATAAAGTGTATGGACCATTTTGAAACAGTTGTGCAATTTCATAAGAAATTTCCTAATTTACCGCCCATATCTCAAAGAACTATAAGCAAAATAGAAAAGCAGCTTCGCGAGTTTGGTCATGTGGGGCAGATAAAAAAAAAGCAGCTGCCAATGCAATGAGTGATGAACTCAAATTAGATGTGATGCTTGAGTTTGAGGAAAACCCACATACATTGAGTAGACAGGCATCCACTACATTCAATGT
>WOGR01009749.1:0-11197 GCA_015342045.1 Leptinotarsa lineolata | reverse complement strand
TTCACTCACCTAATAAAATAGACATATAAACAAAGTCCACCGATTCTAAGGATGACATAAAAATATGCATCTCTCTGTCTCTAACTTCTAACTTGACCTTACACGGTAAAAATGAATTCCCTGACTTAATAACATTAGGTACTCTTTGACAATGGAGTCACTTACTGAACAAAAAAAGAAGACGATTTATCTGACGTCTAATCTGATATCTAACCGTTATACGGAATGAAAGAATCAAAACAACTAATATGGCTTTTAAATGTCAATATCCCGATTAATTTTTGTTGGGCCATTTATTAATGGAAGACATTGAATAAATGGATAAATCATTGATTGTTCAAACTCCAAATACAAAAACGAAAATAGGTCGTTCTCTTTGCATTGTTGGAAAAAAACATTGACCATTTCAATAAATGCGTTTCATTAAGCCCGTCTGTTATCAATCATCAACGTCTTTTCTGAAATACTCAAATTATAAATGCAATGCCAACCCAGGTGGTATAAACACGTTTGGGAAAATGCTGTCTACCATTGCTGTGTTTCAGAACCATCCGGAACCAAAGGAATATACAGGTCACTGTTTGAGAAGGTCTTCTACTTCTTTGCTAGCAGAATCAGGAGCAAATATAACGGATAATAAGAAGCACGGAGGATGGAAATCCACAACAGTAGCTGAGGGATACATCGATCAATTTATTTCTTATAAAAAGGCTATTGCTAGTGTTGAAAATATTTTTAACACGCTACTTTGTAAACATCATCTTTTAATACTCTTGACAACCATTAAAAATGTCACTTCTAATGACAGTTGTACAAAAAAGTATTTTTTTGAAAGAAATAACCAATTCAATTACTATCATGATTTATAACATTTTCAGGAGAAATGTATCAATATTTCAGAATGCTTCCAAGAAAAAAAACATTCAATAATAAGTGAGCATTTTTTTAGAATTCAAATCTATTTGAAATCGGTAAATCCCGGGTCTAGAAGAACTGCTCAGAATTTGGACTCTTTGCCTGCGTGTGTAGTCGTGTCCAATATAAATTTCGAATGGCACCGCAACTTAGCTATGTGTTAGTCGTTAAGAGCTATTTTAAAACAGATTACCTTTTGAGAGAATTTCTCGCTCAACCCGCCGGCGTATTTACTGTGGATGTCGACGGATTCTTTATGAATTGTAATACCAGGAGTGGTTATTCAAATGTTTTCAGTTAACATTTCAGTGATGTAAATCGTTCTTTATGTAGCAACGATTGAACCGAACGGAATAGGTAGTCCATTACTGTTTTTATTGCTTAGTAAACAAATATTATTTGAATATCTACTTAACATTATTTGGCAAAATTCACATAAAACTGGCAATTCTCTAGGGATACAGTGGTATTTAGATTACGTGCAATATTGTTGAGATGTCAGATCCGCGAAAAATATATCTTTCAGCAACCGACGCACACTTCCATTCCCCATGGCACTTCTACTGGCTTCAGTCTCTATCAAAAGAGTCACATATATACCTATCTGGATTGACCAAATCCGGATGTTTCGCAATGATGAGCACAATTTACAATACAGCGATCTTATCCATAGTCATCTACAGCGTGACCCATTTTAATTGGAAACACCTCTGAGAAAAATTTTATTCATTAATAGATTTCAATCATTGGTTTAACTGTCAAGTAAAGAAAAGCCCACTACGAGACAAAATTTAAAATATTTATTTTGATTTTCCGGCATTCTACGATACTTTTTCTTGTTCAAAATGTAGAATTTTCACTAGTGAGTTGTATATTGAAAATACTATGCCACTGTATTGAGAATGCCTCCGAATAAGTGTGTTGTTGATACCAAAGATATTATTTTAACAAAAATTTCAACTGTAATAGTTCATTAGAAATAAAATAAGATATTGAAGTACGGTTTTTAAATAAATATTACAACGAAAATCAGTTCAAATAAAAGCAGAAAATTTTAATTTATACTTCATTTGCTATATTTTATATTTGCCGTTTATTATGATCATGATATCATGAATTGCATCGATTTCTTCGAAACATAGTACTGAACGTTTTTTATATAATAATAATAATAAGTTTATTGTTGGAAAAATGGTTGAATAATTGCGATAACAAATAAACTACACAAAAACCACAAAGTCGAAGACTGTCTGTGGTGTGCGTATAGCCTAAGGTAAATAGTGTCGCTCAATAATGTATGAAGCCAATGTACGTATATTGCCAATTTTGAATTTTATAATACATGAGCATGTCTAATATGCTGAAAAACAGTGGTCACTTCATATAATACCGAAGATTACAAAACAAGTAAGTAAATTAACACACGAATTCCTCAACTAAAATAAAAAAATAAGTATATGACAAATAAGAGCAATAATGAATTTGATAACGTATGATAACCCTCCCTATCCCAACCTTCATAAGTTCATGAATAGTGAGTCTGTTTGAATCAATCAAATATTTTTTCAGTTTCTTCTTGAATCTTCTATAGAAATACGTTTCTTTCATTTCAACAGGAATAAAATTGAAAAATTCTGACACCAAGTACGAAAAACATCGCTGTCCTATAGATTTTGAAGGTAGCGGTGTTTGGAAATAATTGGACTTGTGTCTTGTTTCGTAGCAATGTTCTAGTCTCCGAAATTTAATTTTTTTTTCAAGTTCAAAGCAACATGCAACAAAGAAATAATGCTAGCGGATGTCAAGGATTCCTGATTCTGAGTATAACAAATCAGATGAATATCGAGAGGGTATATAATGGAATCGGCCAATACTTGATGAAAATCCTACTGTTAGGTAGTGCCAGAAGAAGCCATTGTATGGCAAAACACGTGTTGCGTTTTTGTGAAACTGTTTTGTGAAAATCTCACAATAAAGTGTTTTTTGAATACGTTTTCAGAAGGGTTTATTGAATAATATGTTCAGAAAGGTTTTTTGCAGAATTTCCAACTTTTTAATGTGCTCTTTGAGTGGACTTCCCCACCCTATTATCCCATATGTCCATCTGGATTCAACCAATGCGTGATAAATCATTCTGATATGTTTTTCTTCAAAGAGTTTGGTGATGTACTCGAATCTGTATAAGATACTTCTCAGAGTATTGCATTGTCTCAATATATGTGTGTTCCATCTTAAATGTTTACCTATGGTTACTCCTGAATATTTTATATTTTCAGTATGGTTTATTTTTGAATTATCGCTGATTTCGAGATTGCTGAATGATGGATTAGTGTTTTCTTAACATGAAAAAAACATGTAAAATGTTTTTTCGAAATTGATTAAATTGATTGTCGATAACTTATAGTCGAACCAGTTTCTGATAAGCTTCAAATCATTCTGCATGATGGTTTGTTTATATATTGTCCCAGTTTTCAAATTCGAATTCTGTGGCGAGATCATCTGCGAAACTGATGACTTCCCCAGATAGTTTAATATTGAAAAGATCTTCAATATAAAGTACAAAGAGAATCGGGCCTAGAACAATACTTTGCGGTACGCCATACTCAACAGGGTACTCTGTACTCTATCATTGAGTAATACCTGCTATTTCCTGTCACTCAGATAATTTTCCATTAGTTTTCTGGCTACTCCACGGAAACCTAATTCTTCTAAAATGTCCAATAGTTGTGAGTGGGGGACCGTGTTAAATGCTTCAGCAAACTATAAAAATACAAAATCAGATTTTTTTCCATTATCTAAACTCTTTAATATCTCTGATGTTAAATACGCAATAGCATCTTGGGTCGATTTATTTTATTGAAAACCGTATTGGCGCGTTCTTATCAGTTCAAATTCCATAGTAAAAGATGTTTTTCTCTTTTTTAATGCTTTTTCGAAAAGTTTCGCAACATTAGGTATTATAGATATCGGTCTATAATTTTTTGGCAATTTTTTTGAGCCTATTTTATGTATTGGTTTGATTATTGCTTTTTTAAACTGCTGGAGGCAAATACCAGATTTTAAGATTTTATTGATTATGTATGAAATGGATCCAGATACGTCATTTTATTTTATTTTTCAGAATCTCCGTTGTTGTTTGGTCAAAACCTTGAGATTTATCATATTTCAACTCCGCAATGAGTTTTCTGATTTTTTTTCATCCATAGGTGTCAGGAATAAAGATTGTTCTTTGATATTTCTATTTGACATATATTTCGTTTTTTCTATCTTTCTGAATAAATTAGCTCTAACAGAAGTGAAGTATTGTGCAAACGTATTGGCCATTTCTGAATCATCATCTGTAGTTGTAGCATCATTAATTTCAAGTTCTTTTATGATTTGATTTCTGTTTGTTTTTTCGAGTTTGTTATTCCTTTCACAATATCTTAGACCTTTTCATTGCTATTTGAGTTTTCCAGAATTTTCTTATTATAATAATCACTTTTGGCTGTTTCAAGTAAAGTATTCAGTTCATTTCTGTCTGATAAGAATTACAACTTTGAGTTATTATCTTCAGGATTTCTCTCCGAAGCTTTGTACATTTCATCTCTATTTTTGAAAGAATTGAGAATTCTACCTGTTATTCAAGGAGTCCTTTTTGTTTCCTTATGGTTTATTTTTATCTTGACTACTTTCTTCTAATGCCTCAATCATTTTATCGTAGAGATCGGGTGATTCAGTATCATTGTTTAGTGCATGAAAATCTCCACAGTTTATGAATTTTCTAAGTTTTTTCAGATTGTTCATATCAGTTTTTGGGGATTCATTTTCTCTTTTATCCCTTTTCGTGAAGTTCAGATTCAGTACAATTGGGGTAATGGTCTGTCATTGGTGTTCTTACTATAAAAGGCTTGGAATTATCATAATATGGTGTTTTTGTTTTGATGAAACAACGGGCTCCATAGAAGCGGACAAATCTTTCCCCCATTCTCGTGGAAACTTAATGGACCACAATTGTAAACAAATGGAAAAGAACTCTTGGAACGCCTTCTCTGACTTGCAATAAGAGTAGTGATAGTTAACCTACAACACCTTTCTTACGATAATCAGGATTGCCCACCAATCGGAGATGTAGAATTAGTGGGAGACTTGTTCAATATAATTGATATTTTAGCTTTTCATTCTAATTTTCATTCGTTCTTTCATATATTTTGAATCACAGTAGATTCATATTAGGTAATGGAAGTCCAAACTAATGTAATCAATGAGAGCCTGAAGAGCATACAGTTCAACATTCATGATTGGCCGTGATGCCAATGCACACAGAAGGGCTGATCCCAACGGAGTTGACCATAGCAGCATTGCATTCACCAAGAGGACCACTGCAGATGAGCTAGGACCTCTGGAACTTTCAGTTGAAAAGATGCATATGTTAGAGTACATCTGAGAGTGATACTAGTTCTCATGCGCATCTATGGGAAGACATGAGGCTGAAACCAGATATGTACTGGCTCTATAACATGGTGGTTGTATCCATGATGACATGTGATCTGGTTACCAAAGATGAAACAAACGACTGCTTTCAATGAACTGAGCAGGAAGTGGAGTCTTGTTTGGGAATAACGGCAGTAATGTAAACAATTCCAGAGCTGCATTGGAAACACTCTCAAATCTTCCGCCTTCACATCTTGGAATATTGGGAAAAGCAAGTGTTGGCCAAATCAGACTGCAAATCTCGTTGAGTTAAATGGGATCGGGAACAACAGAAATTTCGGAATATTGAAATTGAAATTGTTGAATTGTTAAGAAAGGAACATCAAAAATGTTTTTGAACTAAATGATACCGAAATACATGTTCGGCACAACCTTCGCGAATGAAGTCTTTAAACCACGAAGAGTGAAGAATGAATAGTCAACCCGAGAACATGTCCAGAAGAAACATTTAGTACACAGACGGGTCGAAAACCGAATATGACATGAGTATAATCTTCCATTGCGAAATAAGCAGATCAATATTTTCACAGATATCCAGGCTGTAGTTGGACCCAACTGTGACATCGGAGTTGGTCTTGCAATTCCATGAAAGTTTCAGAGATCTGATGTACAGGACATTGGGATATTGCGGAAGTACTAGAAAAACATACACACACACACACACCCATTTGAGTACCTTGATATAGGGATCGTACAAGAAGATGAACGAAATAACTGCTCCAATGAAACAAGAATCGGCTCAGAACAATTGCAGGACTACGTACTCAATACAGTCAATTGACAGAACCCCTGAACAAAGTAGGGTTGTACAACGGAGACCTTAGCTGCAGGCAATGCAACGAAGAGACAGAGATGGCTCGTAATATTTCATGCGATTGTGAGGCACTGTAGCAAAGCAGGCAAACAATTCATGGACAACATGAATTATATCCACAAGAATATGTCATACAGTCAGCATAGCACCTGTACAAAATAGTATAGGAAACAAGATTGTTGGAATGGGTGTCACGTAATAATCTCATCTCACGGGCCTGCAGTGTTTTTCGCAAACTTGGAATAAAGGAGTAAGTCAGACAGTTCTCAAAATCGCCATGTTTTGCAGGTGAACATAATACAACTATTTCCGCAAATAATTTGACAATAATTTACTTTTATCCCTGACCCACCTGCTAGTTTTATCATTCAATATCACCAATCCATAAAATTATAAGGTATTGAAACAGATTGCAGCAAATATTTTGAAGTCACGGAATTCGGTTCAATGAAAAAATAAGAGTTCCAAAAGGATGAAACAAAAAGGAAATTATATTAATATAGTTTTCACAAGAGCAGACAAAGGTCAATCAGTAATTGCCATAGATAATAGCGAATATGTAAGGAAAACCCCTGATTTTTGAATTCAGGATCTAAAAATATCCTGGAACATGATCCAACATCCCTTCATCAGAGAAAAGTAAAAGAAACACTCAAGTCAATATCGTTAGTAATGAGTGAGTTTGACAAAAGCAGGTCACTTGTCATGAATCCACAATCACCCAAACTTTATTCCCTCATCAAATAGCATAAAACTGAGTATCCAATCAGACCTGTGCCTGTGTTGTCGTTTGTAACTGCTCCAATCGTGATTCAGTATAAATGATACATATGTACCAATTAGTGAATAACATTGAAAACACAACTCTTATCGACAATTCTGAATTATTATCTTTTAATGTCAAAAATGTATTTCTTAGTCAGTTAACTAATTTAGTGATACAATAATTTTTCGGAAGAAAAAAGTTGGTTGGGTAACAGGATCAATTTGTTCTTAGAAAAAAACAATTGTTTTCTTGCCGACGTTTCGAATTTGATTAAATTCTTCCTCAGGGCTCCAAAAGTAGTTTTTCCGTGTTGATATTAGTATTTTTAAAACCCTCAGACATATTAAATACATTTAAAAGAAAATAAAAAACATTGCAACAATTTCGAGAAAAGAACAACACAAAACGAGATGAAACATGGCATACTTGAAGACTGGCATTATACACAATTCATCTATACATCGATAACATGAAGTAGCAATTCAATAGTATGATTCACAGACTATTGCATATTCAACTTTCAGAAAGCAATTTTTAAAAAGAACTGATTTTCATAAAACATTTTGCTGTCAACAACGGTTACAAGATGGGTATTATTTTTTAAATTCTTTCTGGACAATTGCAGAAACAAGTTCTGAACATCACGTTACTCTAACTTACTTTGGCGATCTCACTAATAATATTGCTCGTTTTTTTTCTCATTTAAAAACAAAGAATTGAACATAGCCTACAAAACAAATGATAATTTAAGTAAATCCATTGAAATCAATAAAGATGGAACACAGTCGGGAAGATCGGGAGTATATAAGTTGACTTGTGGTCCAAAATTTCATATCGGACAAACCGGAAGAACTTTTCCCAGAAAAAAAAAGCGCAGAAGTAGTTTTTCTAATTGAAAAACCATTTCAACATTTGCGAATCGTCGCTTGACAGAGGAGAACGAGTTTCATCACGATTATGACATATTGCATTTGGAAGAGAAAGGTTCAAAACTCAACCTTTGGAATGTTTAGAAATCAATAGATGTAAAAATGCGATTCGCAACGGAGAAATTGATAATTAATACTGATCTTGACAACAGGTAAAATGATAGCTCAGGTAAAAATTGTTATTCATTCTCATTCTCATGAGTTGTTTCTAGATAGGTAAATAGTTTAGGTAATGAATTTATCATGTAGAAATTCTGAAGGTAGTAATTGTCACAATGAGTTAATTTACTATGAAAGCACGACATAGACATTTTACAAATAGTATGGGGGCGCCCGAAGGTGCTATCGTATGGCGGAACACGTGACGCGGTTTTGTAAACTTTCAAGAGAAAATCTCACATTGAGGTGTGTTTCTTGGATATGTTATGGTGAAGAATTTTATATATTCAATGTATGCATGAATGAAGACTAGATGATTTGTTGTGATATTAGGATAGTCCATTAAGATGGTGTTTGTCGAACTCGTTGTTGGGTACAAGAACATATCTTAATCATCAAGTATTGAAGCCATCAATACCACTAACTTATCAGTATCATTTGCAGAAAGCAACCACATTATGAATTAATACCTTCTATCTACAATTAAATGATTTACATTATTAAATAATAAATTATTCAACTAAAACTTATCTTAGAGCTTTGTTTAATCGCTATCCAAAAACAACTTTAACGTTGTTGATATAGTTATTATCTGAATATCAGATGTACTGTACCTATGTGTATACGAAGACTTTTTTCCACAAAAAACATGTAAAAACAACATTTTTGTATAAATATCATATATATTGTTCAAACAATATAAGTCATTTTCTCCTCCTCCCCACGACTCTCATCATCGGAAAGGATTATTGGGCAAAATTAATATAAAAGCTCTCATTGAGTCGTAGGATTTAGTTTTGGTCAACTTCTGACGATGCTAAGTTGGTGTGCGAAACGTTCATTGTTCTGGTGTGAGAAATATGTTTCAAACATGCAGACATTGTCAATATTAAAGTAAAATTTGCGTAACTGTCAATTCATATTTCTATGTCAGCTCTCTCACTGTATTTTGTATTGCAATTTGTTCTATTGTATAGCATGACCTTTCGTCTTGATTTAAAAGAATTGCACATATTTTAATATTCCATTGCAACTCAACGGGAACGCTTGACAATGGTACTATATTTCTAAACATCATATTATAACAATGAAGATTTTGATTTCTTCACGTGATTACTATTAGTCAACTCTTGTTTTGGTGTAATTCGTTAAACAATTGTTCATAAGCGGATTCTCTCCATTTCTGCCTTAAAGAGATTTTAATCAATGGATGTTTCAAGAACAATTATCTAAGATTTGGGGAACCACTTTTACATTTGCGAAGATATTCTCACAAAAAAGCCTCATGTGATCCCCATGACCCCATGGATCAATAGAATGTCAGTTTCACCTATATTAAGTGGGCATACTTGAAGAATGGCTATAAAACAAATCATCTAAAGAAATAATTCATTCAGGCCAGTCTCCACTCACCTATATGAAAGGTTCGTGGACTGACATCTATCAGAAAACAACTACTCCCCTGGCTAATACCAACGAAGGGCGTTGGATTATAATCGACAGATGTCACTACAGGATTCTTAACAGAAGAAATTGCCGAAATGAGAGGCCAAATAGCCCGAAGCCGGCCCATAAGTGTGTCCGTTCCAATAATTGAAAATCAGTTCCAGCAGTTCTATCGCCAAAAGCTTATGCAGGATTTTTTTTTTGGAAGAATCCTGCACTGACACCCGTCGGATATGATCCAACGCCCTTTGTGGTATTAGCCAAGAAAGTAGTTGTTTTCTGGTACGTGTCAGTCCATGAACATACTTTGCAGGTAAGTGAAGACTAGCCTGAACGAATTGTTTCTTCAGATGATTCGAAAATATCAGTTGTTCTAGAAGTAAAGATGAAATAATGGATAGAACGGAAATTTTATACGATATATGTAATACACATTGGAAATCCATTGTTCTGTAGGTGATATTTGAAGAAATAGAAATAAATAAAAAAATAATTTTTGTTACATATAATTCATTTTTCACCAAGATCTGTCAAATTCGAATGATTTCATTATTATTTCTCTAAGCAAATATTTACCCAAATGTAATACAGTATATGCTTCATAAGATTTTCGCAAAAAATTACAGCGAATAGATGTGTGACAACTGTGACAACTGTGACAACTACCAGATGTCTGGTTGCTATCACAGTTTTCTCTGTTAAATTTGAAATATTACTGAAAACCTGTTGAAATTGAGAAATTACACAATGAATCAGATTAGGATGAGTTAGGTTAGGTCGAAAGTGAGAGGGTCTATTTGACCCTGCACCGCAACCCGCAAGAGTTTATTGTGGCTCACACCTATTTACACTCGACCAAATAAACCCAGCTTTTTGACGGAGCAGATTAGTTTGTATGGTGAGTGATCTTTCAGGTCAGATGGTGAGAGTGCGGGTCTGACAAACTGACAAACTCTGAAAACATAATTTTGTCCTCAGCGGGGCAAGCACAAAGTATGTGCTCTGCTGTTTCATAATTTTCCAAACAGAGGCGACATATACTGCATTCTCTCATGGGAGTCCGAGTCTCTGTGTATCATGATTCAGACAACAGTGTTTGAAACATTTTTCATGTTCGATATGTTCAATCTGTATATTCAGATTCGACAAGTTGTCAACTTAAGTACTTTGAGAAGTTAGAAGTTGTCAGTTGACCTTGTACAATTTTTGATCATTCTGATCGTAATCCGTAACTGTTTTGCAGCAATAAAAGTTTCTAGACGATCGAAAATCGTGTTTCAGTTAAAACCGAAATATTTGAGATTCTTGGGTGAGCGAGTAGCTTATTCTAACGAATCAGTGACATTGTGGCGACCGTGACAGGACTTTGATTGATTCACGAGTTTTAAAACGAAGGACGCGATCAAATTGTATTTAACGATAAAACTCATTCAGTAATTACCGTGAACGCGTGTTTTATCGTGATGGAGCAATACAAGAAGCATCGTGAAGTTCTTCGCATGACTTTTTCGAAATTCGGAAATGAGCTGGAACAGCAAATAACGACAGAAGGAACAAAACTGCAGGATACTGAAGTACAATGGGATCATCTATATGAAAAATATGAATCTTTGCAGGAAGTCAACAAGAAAGTCTTCGATTCTTCTTTGGAAGCGAATGCCTCGGAAGATGAATTAGAAGCAGAGATGAATTCAT
>WOGR01009748.1:0-11197 GCA_015342045.1 Leptinotarsa lineolata | reverse complement strand
ATGGATACCGAGCTATTAAGTCGTTGTAAAGTTTTTGGGGAAAATCTTTGGTATAGGACGAAAATTTTTCAAACAACAACAAATCATATTTGTTTAATTTAAGTAAATCTTCAAATCTAACTTTGATTTGCATTAAAAAGGTGTCCAATATTTCATTATGAATCTGTTTACAATTTCGTCTCAAATCAGGTAAGTCTAAATGGGTTTTTCTTTTTTTTGGCGCCGACGGTTCGAGAGTTAAATCAATTGATTCGAAAATATTAAAAAATGTATGGTTATTTCTAAAATTCATCAAAATTTTTGTCAAATTGTTTAACCGTTGTTTTGAGTAATTAATATCTGTTGATTTATTTTGAAGAATAGAAAAAACAACATCGGTATGTTCAATGATCAATTTAAATATTTCTAACAAGAAGCAAAACTTGTTATCATCTAAAATATATTTGAAACCTCTCGCTTCCTTGAGACTTTGGTCGTCGGTTTTAAAATCGTCACTGTTTAGGATAAAATTAAAGACATCAATCGGTGTGTCTTTGTTTGAATGCACTGAAAGTACTGCTCTAGATGTAGAATTACAACGAGTAGCAGCAAAAGTTGGCATTCGGCTACCACATATTTCATTTAAAACATGGCTTCTTTTGGTGGATTTTGAAAAGATTGCCGAAAATCCAGACAAACTTGAAAAAAATACTCGGCAATCTTTGATGTAATTGCACGCTTTGCTTAATACTAAATTTAGGGGATGAGCATGACAATGCGTAAAAAGTGCATGAGGAGCTATGGACTTCATTTTAGTTTGTAATTTTGTCCAATTTATCCATAATAAATGGAAAAAAAAATTACCGAAAAGTGAAAACCTGAAAACACCTTAAAATTGAAAGAAAACACTTTAAAAACACATTGAAAATATTACCAAAAAGCACTGCTATAATACAATACTGCCTGTTTTATACACAAATAACAAATATTACCAAGAAACACTAAAACGATTTACCGAAATATTTTTCAATCCCGGTCCGTCACGGCATCCCGTCCGAATAATTAAATCAAAAACAAACTCAGTCGTACTCTTAAAGAAGACCAACTGAAGGCTAGCCTCCTCTAACGCTATAATATGTGTAACTAAAATTACAAATCGGGACGTATGTCGCTGACTGGATCGGTCTCGCGGACCTTGTGTTTTTTAGAGCGGTCGAAGGCTTGGCTCCCTTGCAACGTATATCAATTATTATTTCGGGTTGATGGTTTTTTCGAAATTCGTTCATGGGCAGTGCGTTTGAGGTTTGTTGATGCTGGATACAGTTTGGTACGTACTACGTAGTGAGTGATAGTGATTTTTCGAGCATATTATGGCTTTATATTAAAAATTAATGGTAAAGTAATGATACTCAAGCATTTTTCGAAAAAAATAATCATAATTCTTTGTCAATATCTTTTAATGTATTGCGATGAATAAGAATAGCCTCAAATTTTATGGGGAGACTATGCCTCCCTTGCCTCCTCTGACGAGCCGCCGCTGTATTAGGGGCATAGCTGAATATGATTGCTCGAATTTATGTACCAAAAGCAGTAAATTATTATATTCGAAAAATAATCGTGAAGAGTAAATGCTATACATTCGTGAACACTTTTATATACCTACATAAACTACAATTACAGAGAAACTGGAATTCAATCAATTATCTATATTTGAATTTAAAGGGGTATATTTTTAGGAGAGATTATTTTCGGAGAAAGAAAGCATTTTTGTCTCTCTACTTCTCCATATTTATACAAGAAATGTGGGAAACTCTTCACAGAAAAGATGTGTGGCTCATGCATATAAGTTACTTTCAGATACAGACTGGAAAAAACCCTAACGGAACAGTTAAGTTTACATGAACATTGAATTAGGTACTTGAATCATTTGGTACTTCAAATAATCGTTATGGAATTGAATTAAAGATCACCAAACAATATAATATACGAAAGAGTTGCGATGTAAAATTTCACATTCATGAAACAATATCATCTTCAATGGCAAACAGTTTCGGAATAAGTCACTTGTCTCATTAACTCATCACCACCGTTTTGGATAACATCACAAGATGTGGCACTCAATTCATTCACAACATCACATCTTTGAGGATAATATCTAGTGTTTCATGTATGTGAAATTTTGTATCGTAACTCTCTCGTATATTATACTGTGTAGCGTTCCTATGCATGATATCTGATTCAATTCCATAACGAATGTAATGTACATTGTTTATACATGTATGTACAAACTGAATAGGAAAGAGTGATTTTCATATAATTCAAGGATCATATGAAGGTAGTTGTTTCGAAAGTACTTTTTCATTCGTGTAGTTCAATGTTGATGAGAAAGTAGTTGTTTCGGAAGGGCTTTTTTCCAGTTTGTATGTGAAAGTAGCTTGATAATGCAATATCTACATATCCCTGTGAAGAATATATTTCAACATATTTGCTTCTTTCCTTCCTTCAGAAGTTTCCCACATTTTTTGTATTTTGTATTTTTTTCATTATTAAAGTATTGTCACACAATCTAAATCATCAACAGTCATTTAAATTAGGCTAAAGATTTTTAAACTTTCAGCAAACAGAAATCATTTAATTGAACTAGAATGTATACGAGATGTTGGCGTCAATTTACGGTGTCTTTCTGCAACACGCTGATGATGAGATACTTTCAGACATTTCGTGGGGAATGAAAAACACAAAAGTTCGTTGTTAGCAACAAAACAATGATGGTTTTCCTTAGCGGCTTCAACACACACTCAACAACAGGTTCATTCATAATGTAAGTGCAAATTTTATTGTTTTTATTATTGTTGTTTTTTAATCTCAATAAATGCTAATTAGTGCAATATATCCTATTTTTTCTTCTACCTTCAGAAATATCCAATTTTGTAAATAAAATTTTTGATAAAGGAGTATAGCCATAGACAAAACAAATAAATGAATCCCATCAAATTCCTTTTTCCAAGTTGTATAAATAAATAGAACAAACTTATCGTATGCAATTTATTGGGAAGAAGAAGATTAGCGTATTTTCTCAAATCTAAATGTTTATAGGAACTTAAAATCTGATTTTGATGAAACAAACGTTTGCTTCATGTCATTGTGTTGTGTTAGTTTTAAATACCTGTTTGCTACAGTCCTTTTATTTCTTATATAAAATATCTAACACGTCTGATGATTTTTAAATTTAGTTGGATTCAACATGGAAAAAGTCCTTTTCGAGCTCTGAAGAATTTAATTAACGTTGGCAAGAAAACACTTGTTTTTCTGAGATAATTTGATCCTTTTACCTAACACACCTTTCTAAATTAAAAATAATACAGATAAATCTTATCCGGGTAATTCAACACCTACTGAAACCAAGACATTTTTAGGGATAATGAACTTGCAGATGATATCAGTTCAAGACCTACGTTGATAAAAACAGGCATGAAGATACAATTCTGCCGAATTTATTGCGGGTGAACCTGGCAACATCGCTAAGATTCAACGTAGGACTAAAGTTGTTTCTCCTTAAAGATCAAATGTTACATTGTTTAAATTGACAACATCCGCCTAGTCTCGAGAGATTTTCAACCTTATAGGACATATTATTTGGTTGTTTCTTTTAATTGACGGTTTAATGTTTTGTTATTCGTTTTGTCCTGAAATGATCGAGTATTTCTGCTTCTGCGCCAAAGAAAGTGAATCTTGTATGCAGCATTCGGCTTCGAGAATCCAGTTATTCTCAAACCGCTTTTTCAATTTAGGAACTGTTTACACTGACTTCGAAGAGAACAGAATGAAGTGATCTTGAACGTTCACATACGAAAATATTACGTCGGCAATGATAGATAGTAAACTTCTTATCTAAATGTGAATTTCAGAACTGAAATCTCCCAGCCAAAACCAACGAATTAATTTGGTTGTCTTTAAAATATGATTAATAAAAAAGAGATGTTGGAAATACTCAGATTTTCTTTTGTAAAACGAACAGCGTGTTTGTTTCCGAAATGGAACTGTTTCAAAGTGATGTGGAATGTGAATGGCACTACAGTAGCCCTCAATGATCTCCGACTTCTTCCACTATTCTGCTCTATCTGTAATTTTGAGGCTTTAAGTATTTCTACGTGATATTTGAAAAGATGCTACGTATTTTCACTAATAATAAATTTGATTGATACTTAGGAATTAGATAACAAAAGTTTATTTTAATACGCTTTATTTATTGTAAACAGGTACATTACAACAGTTGAAATTTGGTCGAATACTAGTTTATTGAACAGTAAATCAATTATAAAGCGAAGTGAATTCTGATAAGTCTCCGAATTTTTCATTTTTATCACACAGTATACTCACTTAATATGCATTCGAAGAGTATTACCAATTAACAATTTGTTAGTTTTTTAATAAATTGATGGATGTATCCGTTACTACGTGGTAAGAGATCATCATGAAAAATGAGAAATGTAAATTTTCTATGTTTTTACTACTTTTATTCGTAACTAAAGTTACTGCAGTTTCTTCCTTTAAGGACATTTTCAAACTTTTACATTAAACTATAAATGAATGATTACATCACCTCTTATCTAGTACTACTCTAGGTAATCACCGAGGTACCTGAATTATTTCTACCTAGGACAATGTGGGTACGCTAATTTGAAAACCGGTGAGTAAACTAGATCAATTTGATCATTCAATAGATTGCACCCGCATTTTTTATGGTTATGAATTTCCAAGGATTCCAAATAACTTGAGTTTCCAAGCTTTTCTTGCATAGTGCAAAATTTCCGTATCGTTTAGATTCGGAAACTTGTGGTTGCACTCCAAGGAATGGTTCGAAAATGTCGATTCATTTTTAGCTAGTCTAAAGGACCTTTCATGTTCAGCATACCGTTTTGAGAAATTTTGACCACATTGTCCCACATAAATACTATTGCGCTCGGGACACTTAAGCTTATAAACTCCAGATTTATCCATCTTGTCCACTCTATCTTTGGCATTGAAAAGGAAATTAGATAGCCTGGCATGTGGTCTGAATACCACTTGGAAAAAGAACAGAGATAATTGCGGGTTTCCTCAGAAAAAACAATGTGGAAGTGGCATTCAGACCACATGCTAGGCTATCCATTTGTTTTTTCAATGCCAAAGATAAAATGGACAAGATGGATAAATCTGGAGTTTATAAGCTTAAGTATCCCGAGTGTAATAGTGTTTATGTGGGACAATGTGGTCGAAATTTCTCAAAACGGTATGATGAACATGAAGGGTCCTTCAGACTAGGTAAACATGATTTGACGTTTTCGGGCCATTCCTAGAATGCAACCACAGGTTCTCGAATCTAAATGATGCGGAAATTTTCCACTATGCAAGCAAAGGTTGGAAACTCAGTTATTTGGAATCCTTGGAAATTCATAAGCATAAAAAATGTGGGTGCAATCTATTAAATGATCAAATCTATTTAGTTTACTACCGGTTTTCAAATTAGCGTTCCCACATTGTCGCAGGTAAAAATAATTCAGGTACCTCGGTTATTATCTACAGTGGTTTTACATAAGGGGTAATGTAATCAATCATTTGTAGTTTAATGTAAAAGTTTGAAAATGTTCTCATAGGACGAAACTGCAGTAACTTTAGTTACAAATAATAATGGTAAAAAACATAGAAAGTTTTCATTTTTTATGTTACTTTCTTCTATGGCCGTTCTGGAAGTCATGTCTACGAATTTAGATAAGCTTTTGTACTCTGTACAAATAGTTTTAATAGCTCGTGTAGTTTGGCCAACATACTTTTTGTTGCCATTCTTCTAATTACTTCTGTAACAAACAAAAAATTCCGCCTAATACTTTTGTGAGAAATATTAATTTGAAAATTTTGATTTGGTTATGTAAAAGCACATCAACGCTAGTTGTGTGATTTGCATTAAAGAATTGTTGACGAGTGTCGTCGAATGACTATTGAAATGGTTCGTAATGTGTGAGAAACTTTCGAATAACACCCGCATATGCCGTTTATACATTTTTTTGTATTTTCCACTACATCGCTTGGGGGTGAAAATAAACTGAGTCATAATACTGGAAAGTAGTCACCCCATTCAATGAAATATCGAGGGATCCATGCGTTTTTCAGAAATATTCAAGCAGTGCCTGATTACGGCCCTGTTTTGTTTTCTTTTGGCCACCTTGTATATTTTGAAACCATCATCAGTTTCATAGTATTCTGTTTGCAAAGATGAGTGGTGCAGTTTATCACGATTGTAGATCCTTTTTGGATCTCTATCTTTTTTCATACCTGTACCTTTCCAAATTATAGTTATTTTCACATTGACAGAAACATATAATTTATTAAATTTGAATCATTACCTTTTATTTTCACTCGATATCAAACTGTACTATCTCTGTCTTTTATCGCTTGAAGATGATAATGGATAGGAAATATGAAAAATTTGTGGAAAGACTTCTGTATAAAAAATGCAAATTTTATTTCAGCCTTTCTGACAGAGTTACCAAGGCTGATAAAACCTGCTAACGGTCAATAGTAAAGTTTTAATGTCAAGACTTTATTCTTTTCAAGAAAATCAATCGATTTTGAATTACTTGTGTTTAGAATAGGAACAAACACCAAGAAGATTCTCATATTTTCATTTGAATGACAAATGTTCAGCAAGGTGGTTTTTTCAGTGTTAAGGTTGGTTTTGTGTTGATTGGATTACATATCTGCGTTATTAGTAATTGAGTGTTTTGTATAAAGTTTGTCTTTGTTTTTTTGTATGTTTGCGAGTTTGAATATTCTTGACGATGAAAACCATACATTGAGAAAATGGCTTTGATGTTTGTTATGTCTGAAATCTTTATAAAATGACAGATTTTTCGTGCAAATTTATCCAAATGCTTTTGAATCTGAAAATTTCACGAGATCCACTATTTATTTATTATTATAATTTACAGCTGTAAAATGTGATGGGAATTTAAGTATTCCAGTTAGTTGTATTTTTTATCAATATCCACCTAGTGTTTCATACAAAGAAATATTAGTTTGCAATATTATCAAATTTTATTGTTTCACTGGATTTATTTGCTTTACTCAAATAGTTGTAAGTGGCTTATTACTTGTTCTGAACAGAATATGCGTATGGGTTAATTTCAACCTAAAGAAAATTCTTAGTTGGGTGCATTTCAGGGTTTACCCTACATATAGAAGTCTATATATGTAACCTATTGTTTTTAAAAAATTAACTTGTGCATGTCATGAAGTAACCAAATATATTTTCACCATTCATAAGTGTTACCAAATATTAATAACTATGGCTGTCTTTAATTTTCGCCAAGAGCGTTCACTAATATTAATAGAATTTTTTCATCTTTTTCTGTGGAGCAACCCAATGTTCTCAATGTCTTTGACATACATTTTCTGTAAGTTAGCATCATCATCAAGTTTTATTATTGAAAGATGTTTAGAATATCAAATTCCAATAGTTATAATTTGCTTCAAGTTTGTATTTTGAACTCGTACCAGCTGTGGTTTGTAAACAGTCATATATAAGCTAGTATTTGTTCAGCGCTTATATTTTGTAACTAGTTACATCTGTGATAAGGTGTTTAAGCAATCTCTGAACTTGATATAAATATCATTGATGTATTTGTCTCACTGAAAACTTCTGAGTCTCGAAATGAATCTTTAAATAATAACTCACCTCATATTCGCCAGCTACTGAGGGATTTTAAATGAAGATCCCATGCAACATTTTGAATCAAAGTGTTTCAAAACTGAAGACTTTATCGACGGGAGATACATATGTATAAGAAAATAAATATTTCAAAACATTCATCTCTACCAACTACCTACACAGTAGGTTCTGGTAAATGCCTGCCGGAAAACAACTACTTCCCCGGCTAATACCACGCTGGATATTAACCACGACAGAGGTTAGTCTCACAGATGTTTCTCGTTAATCCAGCAGCAAGACCATGCTGAAATCATTCGAGTAGATCACCTAAAGACCGGTTACGAGGTATTACCTCTCGTCAGTACAGGACAGATCCGACCCAGACAGCAAAGTGCCTCTGATTCGATTAATATCAACGCGGCTCCACTGGATGCATGAAATCTTCGTCTAAGAGAAAGACTGTTAACTAGTAACAGCCCATCTCGTGAACAAAGCCCCAAGCAAGCGGGTGGTATTAGCCAGCGAATTAGTTGATTTCGGCAGGCATTTAACAGATGGGAGAGATGGATGTTTCGAAATATTCATTTCCTTGAAAGTATTTTGAATCTGTAATGAAAACACTTTTTGACATTGAAAAATTCATGAGCATTAGTGTTATTTCATTTTCTGAGTCAGTTTGACTTCACAGATCAAAGTAGTGTGAATAGAATTCAGGCATCAAATCATCATTGGAATTACGTTATTGCAGTTGAAATTCTGAGTCGTTTATCAAATATTTCAGGTAACTGTAGATAAACAAGCACAACGTAGGAGTTGAGACCAATTGAGAATATTTCCAACTTTATTTTTTGAACTTCTTCAGAGCTAGGACGATGTTATAACTGGTTGAAATTTCAACTCAACTCAATTTTGTAGAGAGATATCTAAAAAAAGTGAAGTTAACTAATTAACCAACCAAGTTGACAACATCAGAAGATTTATTTTACATCAGAGGTTTAATTTTTTTTCCTTTCAATGTATAAGTAATTACACATTTCCGCTGATGGAGTAGTGGAGGGGATGTGAAGAACAATTATATATAAATATATATTACAATTAAAGTAAAAACGAAACACAAAAAGGTTTTGAAAAATAAAATCTGTTATGATCGATAAAGAAGACATAACTTGATTTTGTTCTAAAATAGTTATCAATCGAAAATGCTCATATTCTAAGATATTGTATTACATCTTTTGAAATCTGATTTTATAAATTATATGTAATTGGGCTGGACTGAATGATGAGGTACGAGTTTTATTTTTCTTAAAATTCGACAGATGAAAATAGTTTTTTTTCTGTAGGTTTCATCAGTGGTTTTCAGTGAAACAGGTTATATAAAAAATTCATTGATTTCACGAGGCAGTATAAAAAAAATAGTAAAAATACTTTTTCAATTTATACTCTTCGTCAAAAAAGATATTGAAACGAAAATGCTTTTGTTTCATTGCTACTGCTCTATATGTCATTTTTATCAATTTGTTCTACTTATTCACCTAGAAGGTATCGGTAGCTTGTAGGTGGTAGCTTAAAGTGCATATTTTTTGTCAAATATTATTTTATGAAATTTCACATTCAGCATTTCCATCCTATTCATTAAGTGAGTAACTTGATAGTGTACGAGGCAGGCTTTGATTATGTTTGGTATATTTTTTAGTAGCACTCCAATATTTTTATTCAATTTATGTGTCAGTGTATCTATCAATTTTTTTGCTGCATTTTTATATTCAGTACCACCTCTTAAAGAGATGTACGAATTAGTTGACTGTTGCATTTTAATTTTTCAAATTCCATAGAGCAGTTTGAAATTTTTTGCAGCTATAATTTTGTTTTATTTGTTCTGTTTTTCGTTTTATGATTTTTTAAAAGTGTTGATAATTGGGTAATAGTATTAGTCTGCAGTAGTAAGTCTGTACAAAATGTGTAGAATTGTTTTGTTCTTCAAGAAGAGGACATTTACCACATCGTGTTTTTGTAATTTGCATTTGAAAAATGTATTCTTAAACTTTTATTCCACTAGCACATAATTTGTGTGAAATCACTTTAATTGTAAGTAGTTTATAATGAATTTGGAGAACACTTAGGTTTGTCTTGATCGAAGCTCTCTAGGGTGATTTATTACATAGATTGCACCTTTCCTACTCTTACACTTGTAAATAAATATGGTTTGAAGGCCTGTTAAGAGAGAGAGAGAGCAAACACGTTCTAGTCGAGTGTAAATATGATAGGAATCTCATACTACTGATATTAAAATAATTTAATCTTAATACTAGGTGTTTTTTTATTAACAATTAAACAGTCCAGTATTAGCTTTTTTTTTCTTTTCACCTCATACCATCAAATTGCCATAAATATTGTTTTTGACTACCAAGTGTCCCCATAATATCGATCCTTAGAAGCTTTCGGAAGACTAATGTAAACTATGGAAAGACAGATTAAACATGGTGAATGTTTCTAACAGGTTCTTTTTTTAAGAATATCCAGGCCCGGCAACAAAAATATTGGGGCATGTTAGATGAGGTCCACACTTGAGAAGTAGGGAGTAAGGGATTTCAAAAATGACAAGAGTTATAGAGGTTAATAAAATTCTGTTCAGTACTCAAATCAGTCACGTTTTCACAAACAAAAACTGTTTCGGATTTACACTCTAAAATAAAAAGCCCCAGTATACACTCAATTTGAATCTAATCTAATTTATCAAGTTCCTTGCGAATAAACTCATATGTATATAAATTTGAATAAACCACTCTTCTTATAAATGGTACATATTTCTGATTGTAAAGAAAAACATGAAACATTCGCCCTCATTGAAATTCTTGTGCATGTCACTGTGTATAGCTGAGAAAATCATGCCTATGTCAATTTTGTTTTGTCATTTTATGTAGGTCCTCATGTTTTTACTGATTCAATTTTATTTACATTCATGTATCAACATGTCTATATTTAATTTTTTTATTTAACTACCAACTTATATTTTACAGAAAGTCTTGAGTGCTTGACTAAAATAAAAAAAAGTTTTTATGAGGTCAAATAGACTGTAACTCAAATAACTTCAGAAAATAATACAGTCACTAGATATTATATATACAGTGTCACACATAAAGTTCGCAACAAATGGAAGTTTTTTATTATTAGGATATAATGCCAGGACAGACAATTCCGCTCTCTGCTTCAATAAGTTGGTTGGGAGGTAAAATGGACACTAATATGTCTTGGCACAATCATGTTGCTAGAATTGCAAGGGCTGCTTCTCAAAAGCTTGGAATATTAGTCAGAACCAGAAAACTATACACACCTCAGCAACTCAGATCAGACCTTCTTTGTAGTATTGTTCTCATGTATGGAGCTCCGCTCCTAAACATTCCCTGAAGCTGCTGGATTCCATCCAGAAAAGAGCAATCCGCCTGATTGGAGACGCAAACATAACTTGCAACCTTGATAGTCTGGAACATCGAAGAAAGGTTGGAGATTTGTCTCTCTTCTATAGATACTTTC
>WOGR01009747.1:555-11198 GCA_015342045.1 Leptinotarsa lineolata | reverse complement strand
CAGGCGATTAGAATTTTGTAATTCGCTAATAAGAAGACCTGATTTTCCTGTTTTCTTGGAAAATGTAATTTTGATGAAAGCTCTTTTACGAATTGTGGGACCGAAATAACGAACACATTTGGAGCATAAACAACCCCAGGCAGTTTCGAGAAATTCGACCTCAAGTCACCAGTTTTTAATGTCAATTTTCGAGGACTATTTGGATGATCTACCTTTGGCTAACTATAACAACATCTGGTTTCAACATAATGGTGCTCCACCGCACACACCAGACGAGTATCTAATTACCTGACTGAAAGGTTTGGTGATAAATGGATAGGGAATAATGAGACGGTGAGGTGGCCAGTAGGGTCTCCAGACTCAAGTGTTATGCATACATTCTTATAGGAAAAATAGATTTTATGGTCAGAGGGACTATCAAAATATTGAGGACCTTCAACGCGGCATTGTTGGAGAGTTCGGAAAATTGAGGAGAAGGGAAATTAATCGTGCAGTGAATAATATTCAAAGAAGGGCACAGTTGTGTTATCATGAACAAGGCTAGCATTAGGTACTGTGATTCACTTTTGTCTCCACATTTCAGTTGATTATTGTTATTTATTCAAAGTTATATTTTCATTGAAAAGGACACAATGTCTAATTCACCTCATACATACCTCATTTATCAAATTTTGATTGTTGATTCTGTCTCCGTATTTATTCATCGGCTTTTCAAACGAACCAAACTCGGTGAGATTTTGATCCAATAACTTGAACATAGTTTGATGTGATTGTAGTCTTTTGGGATACAAGTTCAAATACATTTCCTATCTCCTAACACTGTTTCTATCGTATTTGTAATAAATTTGTATCATACTTCTTTTTTCTTCATTCGCGAAAGCCATTTTTCGCCAAAAATTTATTGACTTGTACAATGACAAAATGTAATTGAGTGTAACAAATCGAAAGTCAAATTTAGAAACATCAAAGTCAAAGCCCATTATGATAAGAATTGATTTTTTTCAATATCTCCAATTTTTCGAAAAAGAATGATAACTTATGATGCATCATTGAAAAGGTAAAGCCTGGTTCTATTCAAAACAGAAAGAATCCAATGTAGCGCCCTTGAGAAAAAATAAATTTGATGATGGTGACCGGAAGACGAAACGTTGGATAGCAAATCTGAAAACACCATTATATAGCAGGGAAAAAGTGGCCATGTGAAAGTTCAATTCATTCTTGAATCCTTCGAAAAATAAAGCCAGAAAAAAATAAAAACCATTTTCCGAAATTTCTGTTTTTTTCAGATATCTCCGGAATTACAGTAGTTTATCAACGGCATATTGTTAGTCGGGTAAATGCGCAACTTTTCCCCAGTTCGGCATATTGTTAGTTAGGTAAATGCGCAACTTTACCCCAGTTCAACCACCTTCGTATCTATCATAGTTTCCGAGATCCCAATGGTGAGGTTCGAATTTGAAACACCCTGTGTATGCTATTGATATTCGAGAAAATCAAAGAAAAACAAAAATACCAACAGTGGTCTTTAGTGGAGCCAATGTTTATTATGGACGGAAGAACGAGTAATAGCTCTCTCTCCGTGATTTTTATTGCAAGTATAGACAACCAGATATTTTATTGAACTTTCTGAGAATTTTCATTTTCCATAACCTGAAAAAAATTTAAATTTCATTGAAAAACTTCATACAGGTGAAGAAAAGGCAACCTTCTAGTTCACTCCGATAAATTGCAAACATTCGATAAATTTTTCTCAAAGGAAAATATGCTATTCATCAGTAAGTTGCTCAATTTGATAATTTCAGTTATTAAAAAAGTGCTTGTAAGTAATTTATAAAGATGAACTAGTTTGTTTTTTTTACACTTGTGTAATAAGTTCTCCATTAAAGATTGCATTCGTTTTCATATTGTAGAAAGCGAAAATTCCAAGAAACGCCAATAAAAAACTTTCATATATCTCATCAGGGGTACTAGGCCGGGTCATGATAAAACCACTGTTCTGACCTTGTAAAAAGGTCTCTGAGTGAGAATTGACGTAAAACGTGTTCTATTGAAATGATGAAAATTTAATTGCCACTCCTTACACCGGAATGTTTTTGTAAGGGATAGAAGAGTTGAATCGTTGCATTTGTGATCCAACTAGTACCATTGATGAGAAATATTATCCAGTTGCCGGCTTGCTCTGGAAGCTACAGGGGACAGAAGGTGATTTCTAATTTAATGATATTCAGTTCAGTATTACATACATCACTTGAGAAAGTTTCAAGTATGTGACGTTGGAAAATTTTGATTCATATTTCTGAAAAATACAATAAAGGTCCTTCGAAATCCTTGGAAACTCATTACGAATACTATTTTTTCATTTGTATGTAGTTTTGAAGATTGAATATATTATCTACGATGTTGAAAGCTTATCTTTCAGTCAAACCATAAATTTTCAGTAGACCTACTCATATGTTGACCAATTTCCAGTGAAAACGAGTCACAGTGAATAAGTAATGTTATATTGAGACCGTGAAATCACCTTAAAATCAGTCAAATTTAGTTTTCAGTGGGACAAATTTCCACGTGAAAAGTAACTCCTTTTCAATCAATCACCCCTTCTCCACAATAACCCACATGTTAGAAAGTTTAGAATAGAAATAATTCGAGTGTCGATTAACATATTATTTGAAAGACCCTTCAATTCTGTTCCCAACCCTGTAACATTTTTCATATTACAACGATGAACCATGTTAGAAATAAATACTCTTTTATGCAAACTAGATCATCAACCTAAAATTTAACCCCATTTCAATCATACCTTCTCGATTTTGTTTCCAACCCTGTAAAATTTTTGATATAACAAAGATAAGCCATGTTAGAATGTTATTCACACTTGCAGACCAAAACCGGTCTACAACCGGTTTGTTTCTATTATTGAAAATCGATTCCACCAGTTGTATCGCCAACAGCATATGCAGGAAATACTTCAATGAAGATTCCTGCACTGACAACTATCGGATATAATCCAACGCCCTTCATGGTATAAGCCAGGGGAGTAATTGTTTTCTGATAGGTGTCAGTTTAACCCACAGTGTAGGTAATTCAAGTGGAAGAAGAAAGTATCAGGTTACTTAAGTGGATATCATCGATTCTGATTCATTTTAGCCGAAAGTACCCCCATTCTGAGACGAGAACGTCTGGAGGAAGACAAACTTCCAAATTCAAGTTCGAAACTGCTCAATCCTCACTTGTTAATCAGTCTTGACACAAAGCAAACACGCAAACTTCGCTCTACTACCGCTGCATTATCGACGTCGGCGACAATAAAGGTAACGCGGTGTGATTAAGGACTCCTTAATAGGCATCCCGTTGATGATGTTCCCCATAGCCATAATACGTCGGCTCTAGCTGTATTGTGTGCTGATTCGACATCGTCAAGCGAATTATGCAGCGCTCCATGGTAACTGCCAATTAAAACGCTTCATATTTACACTCGACAGAGTAATTTTCGAAAATTAGCTAAAAGGAAGAAAAAAATGCAAAGCTTGATGTTCAGTAATTGTGTTAGACTCATCGGTACGTACACTTAGGGTTTGAACTCTCATTGTAAGTGAAATTCATTTCCTTGAACAAAATCATTAAAACAGGCTGTAAGATAATATATGATGATTGGTATGATTTCTTATTTGAAACAAAAAGTTTGGCAATCATTCTTTGTTACATTCAATTCGAAAGTTTTCTAGAATAGAGTAATGATAAAAATAAACAATATAGTTATTGAAAAAGGAGTATTTTCAGGTGATTATATTTTTTGGGGAATTACATTTTTGGCTTTGACTTCCCAGTCAATTTATAGGGTGAGAAATTGAAACTTGAAACTTTGATAAATTTCAATTATTACATGCGAGCGCTTTCGATAGCAGACTGTGCTATCATCTTCGTGGCACTACTGAACATTTTTTTGTCTTGTTTGCTCTTTTATGCAGTCAGATCGTCTTAGGACAGGTATTGGCTTGAGTAGGTACTTTGATTACCCTTCTATCTCGATGTTCCATCAAGTTTTCCTGTACCCGGGTTATAGCAGGTAATATTCTTTGTGTGGGTGTTTCTCTAGGTTATGGTTTCTAGGAACTTGTATTTTTGTGGAGTATGTTGAATGTTAGGTCTTGTTGAGTTTTGATTTGTGTTTGCTCCTCGATAAGTGAATTAGGCTTTTTGAATTTATGGATGTTTAGGTTTTCCCAGATGTTCATACGGTTTCCTTTATTTATTTGTTTGATGAGTTTGATGCTTTCTGGTGGGGGAAAGTTATGATTGTTTTGTATGGCGTGTGTGGCGAGGTCTGATTTATATGTTATTGGATTTATGGAGCTTTCTTGAGCTCGTCGTACCTTTGGATCAGTTTTTTCTTTGTCTGGCCTATATAAAACTTGTTGCAGTCAGAACATTGTATGCTGTACACTCCGTTTGAGTTTTCGTCTTCTTCTTTTTTGCGGCTGTTTATTAGATGTGTTATTTTCGTGTTCGGTTTATAGGTGATGTTGATGTTCAGGTTGAGGCCATTTTCAATGCTATATCTTTGTATTTCATTAGATGCCTTGTTGCCTAATTTTGTTAATTGGTAAATGTTCTTGTGTGACATCAGAATATGCTATCATTTGATTTGCGTGGGTACAGAAACACTATAAACAATAGCGGTCCCAAGATTTAACCCTGTGGAACCCCTGTATTTATTATTCTTGGATCTGATTTTACATTATTCACTACCGTCGTCTGTGTTGTTTGTTAAGTATGATGTTACCCACTGAAATTGTTTATTGAAATAGGAAAACTAATATACATATAAGAAATTGTCTACAAATCATATTTAAATCCTAAATTATAAAATAAACTATAACACAATACATAAACAATAACATAACAGAAATTTTTCTTGATTACCATATTAAATATAAACATGAATAAATATACATCTGACAACAAAAAGCGAATAAATAAATGGAACAAACAAAATATTTGCTATAAGTACGCAATAGATGTGTCACAGTAATAATTTAAAGTGCCAACGCTGTTGCAAACAGGTAACGAAGAATAGTTTTTTGCTATTTTACTGTGTATGTATTGGAAGTGATCTTTATAATTGAGTTGAGATAATCATTGCTTTAGTTTTAGTACAGTTAAGCTAGAGTTTATTTACTTTGACAAATACAGATACTTATTTCCAAAATAGGATTGACTTCTATAACAGCTTGAGATAATTGTCATTCAGATAGAGTATAAGTAGAAGGGGCCCTAGTACACTCCCTTGTGGAATACCTGTATCAACATATTTCCCCCTACCAATTTCATGATCCACAAATTACCAAAAGCATGACTGAAGTCATAGAACAGTCCTAGGACATTATTTTCATCATTTAGTGCCCTGTATATATACTCTAGGCAATGAGAAATTGCCAGGCTTGTTGATTTGTGCTTACGGAAACCATACTTGAGTTGAATTCTGTTTGGAGGGCTTTAGAATAAATTACACAAAAGAATTTACAACAAGCACTCACCTCACACTGAGAGTTTGATCCTCCCCCTTCGTATTGTTACAATACTGGTGTATCCAAGGATGAATCTCATATTCATCAACTTTCTTACAGAGATTCAGAACAAAAAATGAAACTATAAGCATGAACATATTGAATTCGTTCCCCTGGCAAGAGAATCCCTTCGAAGCTATCTCGAAAGCCAGTCTACCAAGTCCGGCTCCGGGGACGAGTATGTTGATGTCACCCCGGTCAAATTTGTCCTCCGGATAATTTTCAAAAATTTCCTTGATGATGGGTTCGTAGCATTGCTGTCGCTCGAAGGCTCCCAAGCTGCTCCAGTCACGCATGAGCTGCTTGAACATCGACTGTACCTTGAAAAAAATTGTTAGTGAAAAATTTTGTACTGTTGATTGTGGAAGATAAAATCCACCCCGACTCTTCCACAAAAAAATGCTGTTCAGAGAATACAACGTAATTCTTCATCACCTTATCAAGGCCTTCAGATAGTGTACCAACGTTTTGTTCAGAAAGAGTCATAGTCTCGCTTAGGTGGACATTTTCGAATATGCAATGAGCCTCTCGCAATACCAAAGGAATAAATTCAGAATTTTTCTGAGTGCATTTTTTGAACATTTCCAAATCCTCCTTGTACTTTTTCAGCCACATCTTGTGGTGGGGGGGTAAGTTATTGAAGCATTTCTCTTTGTGTTCAATCCTTAGTAGCGATTGTTCTCTGAAAATATTGAATGACCATTGATCTCGCAGTTTAACTCTACAGCATTTATAAAAACGCAGGGTAGATCAATTGAAAAAACTACCTTACTATAAGCTACTTACCCATAACTTTTCAGAGTATTGAGAACGGACATAAAATAAGCTCGCTCCTCCTTGGTTCCTAGTTCAGTGCTCATTTTGAGTTTACAAAGTTCGAGACATAAATCTTATATTGCGAAATGAATCTTCAACAACAACTGAATTTTTGAGAAATAGCTTATAAATTTCTGTACAATTAAAAAATTGAATCAAGGAAAAAGAACATAGGTTGATTTCTTCTTCTTTTTCTCTCTCTTATGTTATTGGTTTTCTACGAACATTTGGCCAGATTTTTTTATTCTCAATCAGATGTTTACATCACAGATTAATAAATAATCGGATTCAAGATACACTTCACTGTGAGATTTTTACTAAAAAGTTTCACAAAAACGCAACACGTCTTTCGCTACACAATAGCTTCTTCAGGCATGGGTATAGATACGCCTGAAGAAGCTACTGTATAGCGAAACACGTGTTGCGTTTTTATAAAATTGTTTAATGAAAATCTCACAGTGATGTGAATACATTATGGATTTTCATCAAGTGTCGGCCGATTCCATCTAAACATGGGAAAATGGAAGCTGTTGAACAAGATAAACGTTATTGACAATCTAACCACAGAAAAAAGGCCTTAGATTAAAGACACCGTCCTCGAATACTAACAAATTCTCCACATTTTAAACCATAACACACCACTATCAACAAAGATAAACTGCAAATGCTGCCAAAATGCTGCAAATGCATTTATATAACCTTAATCAGCCCTCACTATCAGTAGAACGTTGGCAGCTAACAATAATTCATTCATTAATGGAATTCATCGATTTATATCGATGACTCAACGACTATTTCGGTTACATTGGTGATTTATGCAAAAAGTTTGAATTTATCTCTAAAAAATGACAAAAAAAACCTCCAACAAAGAATGTAGGTCACAAAAACTTGATCACTAAACATCAATGTGCTGCCTGATGATCGTCTCTTCTAGAGGCGTTTTCTGGCGCTCATGTATTCAAAACGTATTCGTCTGTGATTCAAATACATTCATTCTGGCGTTGAAACGATGACGTCACATCTACTATGATTTGAAACGTATTCATGATGATTCAAAACTACCGTGAGGTTGACGTAACGGTACGTCAGTTGTCATTTTTTCCTTTTTTTGGTCGTTATAGTTTTTAAAGTGCCGAAAACTTTTTATCAAATACGTTGTTAGGATGTACAAAATAAAGTAGGGAAATTTTCATTTGCACAAATGCGATTATAACTGAGGTTAGAGAAAATTGGAAAGTTTGTTTTTATTATTGAATTTGACATCTGACACAAATTGAATTATTCCATTCTGGCGAATCTTATTATTAATGACGTCACTAGGAATCGTTTTTGAATACACGCTCGAATACGATTAAATTAAACGCCAGAAAACACCTTAGGGTAATCATTCAAACGTCAAACTCAAGGAAAACATTGGTTCTCGCAATAAAGGATCGTAGTTACAAACACTATAAACAATTTAATATAGAAAGTTACATCCACCTAATGAGTTCAGTATCATAGAATAGTTATTCTGTGTCAATATTATTTTCCAGAAATGTCAACCTGAGCTCTTCACGAGCCCCTGAAAGTATAGGGAAGAGAATACTCATATATTTTTCAAATTCTTTCAAATGATAAATGCATTTCTTAGATATTTCAAACAGTGACAGATTTCTCTAAACTCATTTTTCTTAACGAACCTAAATGGCTTACGGTGGAGCTAGAAAGGGATATATCGCCGTTAGAAGAAGAATCTGCATAACCGATACAACTATTTTCATGTATGAACATTTCATTATTTAAAAATATATTTTTCTTATTCATTTTGTACTCCAAACATTTGTTATGGATTAGAAACAGATGTCATTCACAGGAACTCTACACAATAGAATATATGAAAGAATTACGATATGAAATTTCACTTACTTGGAACATCATCATCAACAACGGCGTACTTCGAAGTTTCGGAATAAGATACCAGCCTCATTACCTCATAAGCACCTTTTTGGACAACATTACAAGACAAGGCATTCATTTCATTCATAACATTATTACTTTATTCCGCAGGAAGATACAAATCTAACCATGTCACGATTTGAAGTAAAGTCTGAAATGAGCCCTGACAGACTATTGAAGGTGAAAAAAGCAAACTTTTTATGGAACATTTTATATTTCGGGAACAATAAGAATATCTCAAAAACTGCTTTTTTCTCGAGATTCTAAAAAATCATGCTCATTTAGCGTAAATTCGTTTTGCCAAAAAATATATTCAAAACAAACAGCTTTTTGAGATTTTATCTTAAATTTGAGGTCTTATTGAAAAGTACCCTGCATAAAAGTCCTTCAGTGTTTCATCATCTACATTTTTTTCACTCTAGGAGGTCAACTAGGCCGAAAAGTCAAATGAAGATGTTTGAAAGATTTCAAAAAGATTTTATCTATAATAGTAAATGAAAATCCGTATGCATTATTATTTGATTAGAAATAACTGGATTTATTTGAGTTCTGACGCATAAATTTTGTGTTTCACTGGACACCAAGTTCAATAATTCTCAGTAATTTCTAATCAACCAACATTCTACCATAAAATGTAAGATGGGCGATGTACTCAAGTTTGCTTCCTTTAGATTTTATCAATTCTTAGCAAACATAGTCATCAGTGAAAATTAACAACAGGTGAATGAAACTGGAACTAAATTGTAAATTACATTATTATACAAGACCAGTGCCAATTGAATAATAATTAATGCAGCAGATGGAATTGATATTGAGTTTGTAACATCACATTATAGGGGCTCTCAGCAACGACACCATTGGCGTTGTATCGAATACGATAACGAAATTATTCATTGAATCGAATCTCCACAAATTGATAGATGTCTTCATTACGGAGATGAGACGCAAAATGTTTGAAACTTTCACGAAGCCTAAAAAGAATAATATTCACAATGATTTGAATGACATACACATATATAACGAACAGTTTGATTCTCATTTATATTAATATTTATATGAAAATTCGAGCACATGCAAATATTGAAGGGATTCAATTTGTGAGAAATGCTTTGTACCTTTTATTGAAGTCAGAACTAAAAGGTAAAGTTTCCGTTTCACATTGATTGTTTTTATCTGATAATATTTGTAAGTGAATTTTCTATTTATTTATTTATATCCAAACAGACCTATCGGTCTCATTACATGGATAAATTAAACCTAACATTGTAACTTAATATTAAAAAGAAAAAAAACATAATGCAGCAACAGCAAACATAAGAGCATCACGCCCTCGTTGAATCTCACCTATGGAATACCGTTTCGGGGAGTGTGCAATTCATCAGCACTTCTGTTTGGATTAGTATTGCAGAAACGGGCTTTGTTCGTTTTGGAATCGGTTTGCCTCATTTACAAAAATATGTCCCTATTCCCCCCCATGCCCCCTCCCAGGTTGAGTGCCCTGGGATAAAAGCTTCGCCCCACAAAAAAAAAATTTGCGAGGAAAACCCAATGTCCCACTCCTTCCACCCCCGTTCCTCCTGGAACGGTCCTCAACTTGCTGCCGGACACTTCAGCAAGATTGACAACTGACCTTTTTTCAGTCGAAAGTCAGCCTTAGGTGCTTTTACTTTCTAATCTGTTAATTTATTTTGTCTTACCTCCCTTACCTCTCGATGAACTTGAAAGAGAGTTTATCTGGTTTAAAAAAATTGTTACACTTACCGAAATCGCCTGACAGCGTTTCGCTTGGTTGGTCTTCTGTATATGTCCCTTTGTCGGAATCTGGGGTCATCCCTGTTTAACGCATCGTGTAGATCGCGTAGCGCTGGATTGTTGTGCGATCTGATTCTATCGAACAGGTCAGGTCTAGGTCTCGGAATATGTACCTGTTGGGTACATACCTCGGTGCGTTTACAGCGGCCCTTACACACGCGTTCATAAACGATTAGATATGTTTTCTGTATGTCTGTGCGCACTGGCCCCAGGCAGCGCAGGCATACAGAATCATCGGTAAAAGTACGGTCTTTATCATCAGCAACTCCACTTGGAGCCCCATGATGGTAGCGAAGCACGGCCTTCGATGTGTTATTTATAGTCATGTGCCGCCGACTTCCGGCCGGTACTGTCGCAACCGCTACGTCCCTGCATTTTAAATCTGTAATATCTTTGAAAATATTCATTTAAATTACATGCTGTAAGGCCATACTGATTTATATAGAAAGCACAATGTATTTTAGGTATCTGATGGATAAGGATTAATGCTGTATTGTTTGAAATCACTTC
>WOGR01009746.1:0-11198 GCA_015342045.1 Leptinotarsa lineolata | reverse complement strand
CCCGGTCGTTGGATGGCCATCGAGGTCCTACAGAATGGCCAGCCCGCTCGCCAGATTTGACACCTTTGGACTTTTTTATGGGGCTATTTGAAGCAAAAGATGTACGAAACTGAAACTGCTTCAATATTGGATATACGGAAGAGAATAATAAATATTTGTAGAGATATCGACGTTACTATGTCAAGAAGTTCATCGCAAACATTTCGAGCATCTTCTGAACTGACCTCAAGCTTATTACCTCATATTATGTAGTTAAGAGTCAATGTGTTCAGGCAATTATTAAAAGTTCCGCCATTTTGTAGTAGTTGAAGATATTGACATTGAATTCTAGGGTTGTGAAGTATTTGTCAGGAGCTTCAAACAGATGTGTCACAAGATCCACCTTTACATTTAATTTTTTTTCCAGATGGCGCCCAGCCGCCATCTTGAAAGTTTCATCTGTCAATTTCACTTCAAAATAAAGTATTCCTGCATTAATTTTATTATTCCAAATTTCAATTTTTTGAGTTGACCCGTTCAAAAAATAAAAGGGGGGTCATTAAAGAAAAGCACTGTATGTTTAATAATATGTATGAGACATCGCAGATTCCAAACACGTGCCTAATCCCCGTTCGCTTTCATCAAGAGTACTAATTGGATTCTTCTTTCGAATCTGAGGAATGCCACTAGTTTAAATTCAAAATCACGTCTGCCACAGAATGAATTATTGTATATCATCTCGACGACGAGTTGTCTCGTTTAATATGCGACAACCGTTTGATTTATCTCCGTTTGGATCTCCGGGCGCAAGTATATCACAGTTTATCGAATATACAGGGGGAAATATAAAATACATTTCCCACATTATGTCAACTTCAACACAACAATTACATCCTTGTCACACACTCTTCACATCACCGCATCGCTCCAAAAAGTACAAAAAGAATATATGATTAATGATGATGATTTTATAATATAGGTATTTGAGGTGAGATGTAAATTAGTAGTTAACAATTTTTTATAAATAGATAAATAGATAGATAGATAGATAGATAGATAGATAGATGTTTATTGACTACGTTATATAAAAAATTACATTTGTAGCAGGTCATAAGGTGTGGACAATTTGTATGTATGTAGTAGAACACAGTGTGCAATTAAAGACGAAAAATCACATAGGCATAAAACATGAGTATAGATAATAGTTGTTAAGCAGGCAATCAGACAGGTAAATTATTAGCGGAGTTTATCAGCGAAATATATTGGAAGGCAGATCTGTGAGTATGTATCATAAGTGTGTGACAAAAAATAGGACAAAACTTTATATATTGCAGGACATAAATTCGTCAACTGTGTAGAGACAGTGGTGGGAGCATATTTTCTGATTTCTGCTTTGCATTGATTATAATTTAGATTTTCAATTTCATCTCAGTGAAATCAATTGTTTTGGGAACCAGTTTTCGGATAAATTCATAACTGTTGCACTTCTATGTGTTATATTTGAAATCAGCTGTCTTGTGAACCAGTTTTCATAGAATATTTATAAATGTCACACTTTTGGGTGGTATATTTGAAATTGTTTGTTTTGTGTACCATTTTCAGATAAATTCATAACTATCACAGTTTTATGTGGTATATTTGGAATATGTCTTGTGAACCCGTTTTCAAAGAAAATTCATAACTATTAGCTACTACATAGCTACTATTCTATTGGTGATATATTCGAAATCAGTTGTCTTGTGAACCATTTTTTAAATAAAAATCATAACTTATACACTATTGGGTGGTATAATTGAAAGTAATTGTTTCGTGAATCAGTTTTCAAATGAATTCATAACTATTATACTTTTATGTGGTTTATTCAGAATCAGTTTCATTGTGAACCAGTTCTCAAAGAGAATTTATAACTATTACATTATTGGGTGGTAGATTTGGAATCAATTGTCTTGTGAACCAGTTTTTACATAAATTTATAGCTACTAAACTATTGGGTAGTATATTTGAAATTATTCGTTTTGTGAACCAGTTTTCAGATAAATTCATAACTATTACACTTTTATGTGGTATATTTAGAATCAGCTTTATTGCGAACTAGTTCTTGAAGAGAATTCATAACTATTACACTATTGGGTGGTATATTTGGAAACAGCTGTCTTGTTAACCAGTTTTCAAAGAAAATTAATGAATGTCACACTTTTGGGTGGTATATTCGAGATTGTTTGTTTTGTGGATCAATTTTCAGATAAATTAATAACTATCACAGTTTCATGTGGTATATTTAGAATCAGCTTTATTATAAACCAGTTCTTATATAAATTCATAACTATTACAGTTTTATGTGTTATATTTAGGATTAGCTTTATTGTGAACCAGTTTTCAAAAAAAATGTATAAATGTCACACTTTTGGGTGGTATATTTGAAATTGTGTTTTGTGAACCAATTTTCAGATATATTCATAACTATCACCGTTTTATGTGGTATATTCAGAATCAGCTTTATTGTGAATTAGTTCTCAGAGAGAATTCATAACAAATACACTATTGGGTGGTATATTTGGAATCAATTGTCTTGTGAACCAGTTTTTATATAAATTCATAGCTACTACACTATTGGGTAGTATATTTGAAATTTTTCGTTTTATGAACTAGTTTTCAGATAAATTCATAACTATTACACTTTTATGTGGTATATTTAGAATCGGTTGTCTAGCGAACCAGTTCTCAAAGAGAATTGATAGCTATTACATTATTTGGTGGTATATTTGAAATCAGTTATATAAATATCACACTTTTGGGTAGTATATCTGAAATTATTTGTTTTGTGAACCAGTTTTCAGATAAATTTATAACTATAACAGTTTCATATGGTATATTTGTAACCAGCTGTCCTGTGAATCAGTTGTCAGTTGTCTTCTGATAACGCCACCTGGTTGGTGTAACGCTCGTCGAGAAAATAGTGGCAGTTCTGTCAGTCTCTAGCTTTACCTCAAAAATTTTGTAGTTATCAATCCAACAATTTTAGCAGTGGGTACCAAAAAATGGAAAACAATTTAGATCACACTCAATTGTGAAGTAAAAACCAACAATAGAAAAAGTCACGTTCATTGTTGCCTTCTAGAGAGTAACAGATTTTATCACTTTCCGTTTTTCAACGGGGTGCCCTTCACAGAGATATTTCAATGAAGCATTTTTAATGTCATCAGAGTATCTGTGCCAGATGTCCTAAATGCTCCGACCAGCGGGAGGTGTTTTAATTAAGTCAAGGGGTTCATAATGCGGACCGAATGAGAGCTGAAAATTATACCCTGTGTCTTTTACAGATGACACATGGACTGGTTACATTTCACGGATAGCGAACTGGATGAATATAAACATCAACGTTGTACTTTAACTAGCACTAATGAGGTTTGTTTGATAAAACGATTTCGTGTTACGTTCTTACAGAGCAAGAATGATCAGCTTTTCATACCCCTTGTGGGTATGTCTGGGATCCTTAACAAACGCTGTTAGAATAGAATAGAATAGAATACAAATTCATTCTGTAAGCCAAAAAAGATTGGATAGAACATGTCAAAAAATAGTACAATACAATCAAACACAAATAACAGAAGGGTGATAACAGAAGGGTAATAATAATAATAACTCCAAGAATAGTTTTCAAAACTTTTGTATTTATAATTTCACTACTAGATTCATTTTACAATTCAATAACAACTTTGTGAGATCACCCAATTCTATTTTCTGAAACTGTGAAAAGGTGCGTTGTGAACACAATATGTTACATGAGTCTCATTAGCTCTCTTGAGTATATTCGCAATACTATCAATAAAAAATTTATTGAAGTATTCTGTGATTTCATTATTCTCATTATCTGAATTGAGAAAACATTCAACAATTTCAGGAGTCCCGATCATATATATTCTATTTGGTTATTGAAATCTCTTTATATACATAGCACTGTTATTATGTGAACACAGTATTTCTTTTATCAAATTACCGATGGAGAAATGCATAAAATTGATATATCTATAAACAGTTCAATAGTTTAGGAATGTAGGCTTTCACAGCTGGCATCAATGTTTTGGTTGATTTCCGGGTTTGGCCGTGGTGTTCTTTGATTATAATCTCCAAACGTTTCGACTGCAACTGCGGCAGTCATCTTAGTGGCGTGGTCGAAGTACTCTTCTTGACATGTCAACTAAAACTGAAGCTTTCATTTCCGCCGTGTCATTTATGGTGCTGATTTTTCGCGCACTTTCTGTAATCGCGGGTTGGCGCATACTTCTCGCGCGATTTGGTTGACTTGGCTTCGTTTTGGCGCTTTTCAATGCTGTGTGCCAGATCTTTTGTAGATATGTTCTATCTTTCTTTCTGTTGAAATTCTCTTGGTGTTTGTGAAAAAGAAGCACTGGTACCCGCCTATTTGAGCACCAGCGGAGTTGCCGATTGGGACAGACAACTGAATATGTACAGTCCGACGGGGAACACAAGATCCTGTTCGAAAATACCGAGAGGCTAGCAACGTCGAATCGTTATTCAGCGAGAATGTATTCAGAAGCCATAGAAATACACAAACACCAAGAGAACTTCAACAGAAAGGAAGAGAGAACATATCTATAAAAGACCTGGCACACCAGTGCCAAAACGAAGCCAAGTCAACCAAAGACGGAAGTACGAGCAAACCCGCCATTATAGAAAGTGCGCGAAAAATCGGCACTATAAATGACACGGTAGAAATGAGATCTTCAGTTTCTGTTGACACGTCAAGAAGAGTACTTCGACCACGCCACTGAAGATGACTACCGCAGTTGCAGTCGAAATGTTTGGAGATTATAACCAAAGAAGACCACGGCCAAACCCGGAAATCAACCAAAACAAGTTCAATAGTTTGTTCATCATTACTCAGAACATAGACAGTAGAGATATAACTGCCCTTAAATTAAATTTCTGCGAAAGTTTTGTTGCTATATATACTTATCATCAAAAAGTTTGTGTATGTGTACTACACCATATTTTCGATAATGATAAATACTGGCAGCGCCAAATTGGTGCAATTTGTAGTACCTCAAACTACTATGGTAAGGTTGCATTGGGTTGATACTGCTGTGTTACATGGCTGATGAGACTAAATAATTATGATGCTCCCTAGGAGGCTAGACTAGTTATTAACATTGCCTACCCATAACACGAGGCTAAAGACCGTAGCACTCGATACAGTTGACACTGAAAAGAAAAAAGATAATTGCAAGCATTAGTAGTTCTTTGCTTATTTCATGAATCATATTTTTCACTTAACAAAGTTCACTTCACTTAAAATATCGAACTTTTATTCATTGCATTTTATTCATTATTCCTATTTAATCTGAGTGATAGAGATAATGGTTATTTTAAGAACAAATAAATTGACATTTCTTGCACTTCCTATATACATATGTATTTTTCGAGGAATTAAAGTCATTAATATTATTTTCAGAATGAATGTCAAAGATCCGGATCTTTGGACTCCTTGAACAAATTGACAAGTGATGATAGTGGTAAGTAGGCTCCGTTTTTTAATTCTGCTTCTTGTACATTTTTAAATAAAATAGACATGTGTCTCATATAGCTTATTAATTTTTTTATGTTTATTGAACGTTAGGAGGTAGTACACCCTTTCCTCCCATTAGAGGTTGGAGGTCAGTGAGACCCCCTACCATTGCCCCCCAGAGGCCACCTAGAACAAGACATATTTACAACAGATTATAAAATGAGGTAGAATGCTGTGCACACATAAAACAACGCTTCTCGCAAATTGTAGGCTTCAGCTAAACTCTGATAGAGCACAGCATGAAAAGTAACTTTACTGATAATTTTCTATTCAGTGTTGAGCTAATTGGGTTGTTCATGAATGAATCATAAATCAAAAGTGATACAACTTTATAGAAATAAAAATGAAACACTATTAGATTAGAGTTATATTTCCACTTGTTACATATGGTGCAATTTCAAAATGAATTGGTTTTGAACCTAAATATTCATGACAACCCTTCAAATGTTATAGTAGCTTTAAGGATGTTGTTTCTATTGAAAGTTTTATTACGCTCCCCACTGAAAATTTTATCATTAACAAGTTATGTTCAACTAATATTCATTTCCTTGACATCCATTTTCAATCATATATTATTCTCTCGAAATTGCAAATCAATCATTGCCCAGAATTTTTTGTGTCCTTTCAAACTAGAGGATAATTAATATACATGAATGGAATCAGTTTTTTAACAAAAGACCAAACCTTTTATACTAATTAGAGCATGGTCTTGAACAAATTTTTCACAGTTTTCAATTTAACATAATTTCACTATACTTGATTGAAAATTTAATATCCATTTTTTTTCAGAATCCCTGCTGAATACAATGACCAAGATCTTTGATGAGAAGCTTACTAATAAAGATAACTCCTTGCAATCCATTATGACTTCTGAAGATATTCCTTATGTGGATGATTCCCCAGAAAAACAATCCAACAAAAAATCATACTTGGATAAGGAGAATATTCCGCAGGCTAGTGATCTGTACAGAAATCCTAGTTTACATAAAAGCCAGTTTGGATCCTCTGCATTGCATAAAAAAGGAGTCAAAGAGTTCTTGGATAAGGAAAAGGAAGAAGATACAATGGCTATTGAAAACGTACCTGATAATGATAGGCTCATAAGTAAAAGTGCATTAGTTTCTAATAACAAGCTGAATCAAAGTGGTTCAAAATTGAGGCGTTCCGAATCCTTGAATAAACCGGAACGAACAGTATCACCACTCAACAACAAATTGAAACGATCTGAAAGTCTAAACAAATCCGGAGATAAACTGAAGAGGTCTGATAGTTTGAGCAAGACTGAAAAAACTGAAAGTAATAATAACAAACGGCGCGAGCTGTCACTCAACAACCGAAGATTCAGAGACAGCACAAAAAATAAACGTAAGAATGGAATGCCAGACCGCTCTATCAAACGAAGACATACAGTTGGAGGGACTAAAGATCCTGACAAAGTCACTTGGTTGATGGATAATAAAAACCAGGAGGAATCTAGCAGGGAAAATAGGAAAGAGAAACACTTGCGAACGAGCTCACCAGATCTAAGTTCTGCTCGTAGAGATAGATTTTTCTTCGAAATCAACTTCATAGGCCCTGAAAATATGGTGGTTGCCTTGAGGCAGCACTTGATTGGGGCTCGTCCACAAAGTTTTCCAGAATCTTCAGTATTCAAAGTTCCACTTGAATCCCATGTTTGAAAGACGAGATGTGCCTTACGTATAAAACGGAAACATCAAAATAGAGACTGATTTATACTGGGTGTGCAATAGTTGTACATTTTATTTATTTTTAATGTTTTAACAGAACTTTGTTTGGAATTTAATGACGATGCATTTCAGAATATCACAAAATATTTACTATATTTGAATCTAATTTTTGGTCATATTGAACCAATATTTTCAATTTTTATTAATGATTTCTTCTTGTAATTGATATTTGCATGCATTTATTTATTCATTGTGAATAAATACTTTCCCTAGCCCATATTGTTTTCAGTGAATGTTACAATGAGCTTCATAGAATGTTTGAATTATATTTATTCGATTAACATAACAGAACGTTTTGTGTTAGATAATTTTTCATGTTCTGAAATGCATTCTCAACATACTGAACATTAAATTATTAAAAAGTCTTTTGAAAAGACAAATCAAACTTCTTATTAAAAGGGCAGGTTAATTATAAAATGATTGCGCATTTTTTGTTATATTATTTATAGTTTGCTTCTTTGAATGTATTGTGATTCTAAAAATAATTCCAATTCGAAGCAATTGAATTTTGTGATAAAACGCTAGTTTAGGCTTCTGTACATATGAATACTTACTTTAATTTCACTCAAAATCAATTTATCTCTCCTTATCTGCAAGAGCTGAGCATTTATTTATGTAAGATGTTTGAAAGAGTTAATATCTCCAAAAATTGTATCACTTTTTGTTGGCGAAATTATGTTTTTATTATTTTCAATCAAATTATCAACTTGAACAGTCTTTCATTGTTGAAAGATAATTAGCGTTACAAAGGTATTAATTTTTGGAACATAATGCTCCCTGTTGTTGATGTTTCTCATACAGTATTACATTAAATACTGTGCCAAAAATATTTAACTATTGCTAAAGTCTTATTAAAAAATGTAGCTAGCTGATCCTGTAAATAGAAATTGTTTATTATTACTTGAGAATTGGTGTAAAAAGGCTAAGTCTTAAATGCTAGGCTGTTGTATTTCTTGCCCGTTATTGTTTTTATAGTTTTAAGTACAAGAAATGTATGTGTTGTTGTAATTTGTGAAAAATTGTAAATATATTTTCAAATTATGCACTTTACTACCATTTCCTTGATTTCTCCAAGAACCCATTACAGATCAAAATAGGGACTAATATCTACATCACAGCCAAAATGGGAATAACAATTTGAATATAACGTAATATGGAGATGAAGATAATGGAAAAGAGAATAAAACTGCATCATTTATTTATGTGATTGAAACATTTTCAAAAAATTCTCAGATTGGAAATGTCAACTTTAGTACATTTATCAATTACAGTCGTGACATTTTTGATGCCAAGGCATTGAAAATGAATATGCAATGAAACGAATGATGGTGAAGACGCTATCTGTGGTATCGACATATAGTCCGAGAGCCAGTGACGCATGTTTCATAAAGTTTTTGATGCACCCTGAAATTTTGTAAGGCTAGTATCTATGGAATAAGAACTAGGAATACCTGTGTTTGCCTGACTCTGCCTGGGACACCAGGTACTGCGCATAATAGAAAGGTGTGAAAAAAATATAAGCCAAAATAAGTGTTTGATTCACAGGCCAACAAACTTTATCGAAAGATTAGTGAATTTTTAATTATAATGTAAGATGGCAGACACTTTGGAGAGGCTTTACATATGATTAATTTCCCTCAAAGTTTTTTTTTTTAACAAAATGAAATGTTTGATCCATTATGAAATTTTAACAGCTACGTAATCAAATATTTAGAAAGGTAATAACAAATATCCAGACATTTTTGTTGGGGTTTAATTCCCAGCAAACATGAAAATAAATTTTATTTCAAATAAAAAGAGATAGGTTGCGCGTAATTGACGGCGTGAATGAGAGCACCGATCACCATAGTAGCTACGCTCTCATTGGTTGTTGATCACGTGATTTTTAGCAGTTGTGCCGGCAGTACAACTTGTGTTTTCAGTTGACCCTTGTTATTGTGAGCACATGTTTTACAGTTTTTTTAGTAAGTTCCTGAACAAAATGTCGAGTGAAAAAAAAATAAATTTGTGTCGTGTGTGATATGTAAAACGAAAGATACTGGAAAAGTTTATCCATTTACGGAGTTAGTTTAAATAAATGTCGAACAACGTTAGAAATATAATTTGAAGTACTGTGATGTGATTTCACCATCAGAAGTGTATTCTGAAGAAGTTTATCACCGGCCATGTTATTCGAATTTTACGAGTTTAAAAAAGCAGTACAAACCGGATGTGATTAACAACCATTGAGAGCGATCACTATGGTGATCGGTGCTCTCACACACGCCGCCAACTACACGCAACCTTTCTCTTTCTATTTGAAATAAAATTTATTTTCATGTTTGCCGGGAATTAAACCCCAACAAAACTGTCTGGCTTTTTGTAAATAACTTTCTAAATATTTGATTAAGTAGCTGTTGAAATTTCATAATGAATCAAACATTTCATTTGAAAAAAAAACTTTGAGGGAAATTATTACATGTAAACCCTCTCCAAAGTGTCTGCCATCTTAAATTATAATTAAAAATTAACTAATCTTTCGAATAAAGTTTGTTGGCCTGTGAATCAAACACTTATTTTGGTTTAAATTTTTTTACCTTTTTATTAAGCGCAGTACCTAGTGTCCCGGGCATGGTCAGGCAAACACAGGTATTCGTACTTCTTATTCCATAGATACTAGACTTACAAAATTTCAGGGTGCATCAAACACTTCATGAAACATGCGTCACTGGCTCTCCGGCTATAAAGAGTCTTAGTGAGATATAAAACGAAAAATATCGAAATCGATGGTTGTTAACGATAAAGCTCCAAAATGTACAATTTTCAGAAGAGCTGATGTTTGCGATTATTTGTATAAGAGGTGAAAAGGGGTCAGGACCTTTCATGGTTGGAAGCAGCTCGAAAGCTTGGCTCTACTCAAGAAGATCCAGTTTGGGCTCGAACTGGAATGAATGAAATCCATATTTCCTAATTTACTCTCAACTATAACCACTATATAGAGGATACATTTCTTGATTTCATTTCAGACATAAAAATATTCGAATCTCATCGCACGACTTGGATGCGAAATGTGGATCGTTACAGTTTTTCGTTTGATCGAATCCAAAGTGAAACGTGAGGAAATAACTGAAGAATACACATATTATTGAATTATCCGCTTGGCGCACGTATACTAATTTCTGCTCCAGTTGTACACGACAATTTCAACCAGTCCACTTTGAGAAATTTAATAAATTGCCTGTGATGCTGAACAATTTCACGTATAATACGGAAATGGAAGCAAAAGGAATGGTCAGAGAATTGAACACCTGGTGTTGTGTTACGGAAAATCTGAAATTGAAGGTTACTGGAAATATATGACTATAGTAAAAAGTTATACATATATATTCAATATATACCAGTGAAAAGAAATAAAAAGATTCCGCTTTCAGAGAAAAATAAAAATTCCACCACACGAGTCTTTGTTGAGTAACAAACCCAACAAGTGCACAAAAATTAAAAAGTCAGATTTCCTTTTATCGTACTGGAATGTTGATTATGTGATTGAAAATATAAAGGGTGTCCCAAAAACGGTATTGCTATTTATCATTTCAAATCACTTCTTTATCACTAGAAAAATCCATATATGTACCTGATGAAGTGCCTGTCATCGTACTCAAAAAGTGCGCAAATGAACTCGCACCAGTATTTTGCGGACTTTTCAACCTGTCTTGCAAGAAAAGTGTTTATCCTTCTTGTTGGAAGATTGCTCGCGTTCAGCCTATTCCCAAAAAGGGCAAGAAAAATCTTCCAAATAACTATAGACCAGTCGCTTCGATATCAGTGATATCAAAAATCATGGAGGAATGCCGTAAACCACCATATCCCTAAATATTTAGAAGGCTTTTACATCTTGAGCGACCATC
>WOGR01009745.1:0-11198 GCA_015342045.1 Leptinotarsa lineolata | reverse complement strand
GTAATTTCGGAAAATTCCACGTAAAATCAAATTTATTTGCAGTGATATCTCGAAATGGATAGCTGAACGTCTATTCTTGTAAATGTGTTCATTTGGTGTTATATTTGGTAAACCCCTCGTATATGCCATTTGTGAATGCGATATGTTCCAACTGTGGTTCATTGCTTCAGTTTTTATTCGAAAAATTATATATGCCATTTGTGAATGCGATATGTTCCAACTGTGGTTCATTGCTTCAGTTTTTATTCGAAAAATTTAAAAAAAAGCGGGAAAGATACCTACTTAGTTCGCAAATCTGAACGAGTTTAAGACGTGTACTTATTTGGTTACTGTTTACTTGTAAAGGATTATTAATTGCGTTTATTATGAAGCGTCAATTACGTAATTCAACCCTTGATGAATGTGCCCAAGCAGAAATACTTATGGAAGAAGGCTAGAGTTACCGACGAATTGGTCGTCGATTCAATGTGTCCCACACATCCATCATACGGATCTTGCAAAGATTCCGTGAAACAGACTATCATGCTCGCTGATCAGGACAAGGATGAAATCGAATAACTACTCCTATTCAGGATCGATATTTGAGAATTTTGGCTCTTCGACAACGGTTTGTTACACATCGAAGTCTACAAATTCTGTTTCGGAACGTGCATGCTAAATAAATCAGTAAGGAAACTGTTCGCCAGCGACTCAGGGAATACAGCATAACACCTAGGATTGCTGTCCAGGGTCCTCTATTAACTGCTGACAGTGAGTGCAGACCATCGAAAGGAGAGACTACGATTTGCTAGGGAACACGTCAATTGGTTAGAAGCTGACTGAGAACAAGTGTTATTCACCAATGAGTTCCGTTTTTGTTTACACTGTAACGTTTTCTGTTTTACGCCACTATGGTCACAGCTAGCTCTAGTCTGCGGAGGCAAGGGCGTGGATCGTCGTTACCAAAGAACTTGGCCTTTTGGAAGTCCAATTGAGGGGTAACGAAAAGGATATTATTTTAAGATCTTATAGGGCGCCATCTACAGCGAATTATAGTGATAAAAAATCCTTTTCGATACCAGTCCCTGTAGACTGTAGATAAACTCTTATCTCCAAGTAATAAACAAAACAATATTGTAAAAAATTTATTGTGCCTAGTTCCTTGGACACAAGGGTGATAAGTTATTACTCGACCTTTTTCAGTTAAATGCATTCAACCTTACTTCAGTCTCGTAATACACTTTACTAAGTTTCACAATGATCCAAGGGTCGACTCAACTACTTTTGTATGGTCGGCGGTCCAAATGTCCATCCACCTGTCGGTGCTTAATTGTGCCAACAACCGTATATCAAAATTATGCACTCGTGCAACAAGTTGAGTTATCTTCAGTATAGATTTATCAATAGATTTATCTTTCTTTTATTCAAATAATATTTTTTCATTATTAATATTTTTTTGTCAGAACTCAGCACGAAAAAGAAAGAAAAAGTGCTGTTAAAAAATGTACTCTGATTCAATATATGTCAACAAAAAAATCAAATTTAACTCATCACTTGATATTTCGTGATATCAATTTATAAATTGCATATCTACCTTTATAGTTGGCCGGAACTGGGAAATGTTATTATTGCAAAAAAACTTATATTATAATCACCACGTCGTTCTCTCAGAAGCGTCAGAAACAGAAAGGCCGGAATATATTGATTTTTGACATTACTTCGAATACCGTTCAAGGTTGAACAGGTGTTGCCACCATTTCATTCCGGTCACGAATATCAACAGAAAGCTTGTCAGAGATGAAAGGCAACAATATATTTTCTGGTCTTATCTCTGAGCGTTTATGTCAACTGCCTTGAAATATAAGAAGAAGAATTTGGCATTTTGTATTTACTTCTCAACCATGAAGCTTATAAATGGAAACATATATAAGCCAATCCAGCGACCTGTTGAAACGAATGCAATATGGCGGCGTATGGCAAACATTAAATTGTATCATAAGCGACCATAGTAGTTATTTAAAGGTGAATGACAAAGTTTCGTGGTGAATTTCATCAGTTCGAGCTTCCATTGTCTAATATTGTGTAAAATGATTTGAAATTTCTGAAATAAACAATACAATTGAAAATTAAAAGAGTACCTAAAAATGGCAAATATATTAAGCAAAAAAACTGAAAAGAATTCACAGTGGAATGAAATTGAACAAATAAAGTAAAAATAAATTATTATAATTGAAAAATTGATCAAGCGATTACAAACCACGTTACTTCACGGCGTTTCGATTGTTATGATCCACAGTCGTCTTCGGGTGATGACTGTCATCACCCGCTCATAAGTGAGACTATGGGCGCATAAAAGTGAAGCCCGAAGTGCGGTAAGGGGTATCGGCGCCAAAGGCAGATCTACACTTACATTAAGTTCAAATACAAATATAGGTATGGATAGTTATTGATTTATTGTTGAGGAAATCATACAATAACACCTTCATTAAGGCTTCATCGATACATATGGTGAAATGGTGAAAATAGGTTTCATATTCCATTTATTAGATATTTACTTGAACAAATGCAAAATTGTGTTGTTCCTCTGAAAGAATTAATTTATTATGGAACTATCTATTTGTTCCTTCAAAATTTGTTATCTTCGCAATGAAATGGGATCTAATATCTATATAGTTTTTAGAAATAGCTCCTACATCTACAAATGATGCTTTATAAAGCTCAGATCAGACCTTATTTGGAAAATTGTTCACATGTATGGAGCTCCGCCCCTAAGCATACCCTGAAACTGCTGGATTCCATCCAGAAAAGAACCATCCGCCTGATTGGAGACACGAACATCACTTGCAATCTTGATAGCCTGGACGTCAAAGGAAGGTTGGAGATTCGTCTGTCTTCTATAGATACTTTCACGGAAAGTGTTCAAGAGACTTGGCACATTTGATTCCACTAAGAGCTGTACATATCACAAATACGCGACGGACTGTGGCTGCTCATCGTTTCACTGTTTAAGAAGTCTCACATTTCGAGAACTGCGTTTATGTGGAATAAACTTCCTGAGAACGTTTTTCCAAATGAATTTAATCTCTAATAATAAAAATAATAATAATAATAATAGACCACTCCGTCAAGATGGTTGTTCTGATTATTGGAGTCCTTGGTGGAATGATGTCCTCTCTACTCTCGAATCTAAAAGTAATACCGGCTTGCCGCACTAAGGCAGAAATCTTAGCCGGACAGATGCAGAAGGCTGTCATTCTTAGCTCATTGCGTTTGCTCAGGGCACATGATTCTCGGACCCAATGATCACTTACCCTACGGTGTGGGGGGTGATCGTTGGTTGATAATGCTGGCGCGCCCTCTCGAATGTATCGGGGTTTCGGGGGATAGGGCCTGACCAGTGCACACTATGGAGGTTAAAAAAATAATAAGAATAATAATAAGATAATTCATTCATCAATAAGAGATTATACGAGGCATTATACATACACACATGTATAAAACTTATCAGACTAGTCAGAAAAGAAGAAAAAAAGAAGGTTATCTACAAATAAATTGTCAAGATAGTGTAGGAATAGTCGCAAAACAAACCAAAAAAATTGTACCTACAACAGTCAGTCTCACAATGATAGGGTATCACGAAATACTTTTTCAAAAAGGAAATTTATCAATTTATTTTTGAAAAGAATGTCATTCAGATTCACATCTATCGAATTTCTTATTTTATTGTAACTTTTGATACCAACATGCTTTGGTGAATTTTCACAGACTGACAACCGTGCATAGGGTTGTCGAAGTCTTTTTTCATTCCTAGTATTTTGAGTGTCCCCATTCCTCATTAGTTCATTTTGGTTTCTTTTTATGTACAAAATGAGCTCAAGAATATGTAAATATGGAAGTGTTAGTATTTGAAGATTCTTGAATGAAGGTTTACATGTTGTAGTTGGATGAGCATGACACAATGTTCTTATTATTCTTTTATGAGATACCAAATGTCTTTTCAAAGTGACAAGATGACCCGCATAAGATCACGCCATATTGCAGAGTACTCATTCCAAAGTATAATAATCTCAAGATGTGTGCTTCCTATGTTAGCTAACTATCCAAAGTAACAAGTAAGAACTTGATGGTTTCCATAAATTGTATTGATTTACCAGATAAGGTTAAGTATAAGTCATAATTTGGATTCATTTGATATAATTGGTTTTTTGTCTATTCAGGCTGAGGCCATTATCAAGGCTACATCTTTCTATTTCATTAAATGCCTTTTCACCTAATTTTGTTAATTGGTCAATGTTAGTGTCATCGGGGTATATTATCATTTGATTTGAGGATCTACAGGTGTCTTCAATGTCACTCAGGAAGGCTATGAACAATAGTGGTCCCAAACTTTGTGGAACCCCTTTATTTATTATCTTCGAATCTGATTTCACATTATTCATTACTGTCGTCTGTATTCTGTTTGTTAAGTATGATGTTACCCATTGAAGCGGGACACCTCTAACTCCTAACCTTTTCAATTCCATAATTAACAAATCTATCACAATAGGATGCATCAAATAGTTCAGCGATTTGGATCTGTATGCATATAGCCCTATTGTTGTGTATGTCACAAGCACGTGTTAAACACGTTTCAAAGATTTTCTCTACACTCTTATAAGCTATTGGTTTAAGGTTTATTTCATCGTTAGCAAATATACATATATTTCATTAATTGACTTTTTTCTATACAGAGGCAACCGAAACTCGGGATAACTTTTTGAAAATGAAAAATTTTGCGAATAATACTCCATTCAATGAGCTTTCAGAAAATGTTGAGTTTGGCCACTTTTTTCCGTCAGAAATATATAATCTCGAGGGAAATGATGTTACTTGAAATAACAGTTTCCTTTATTGAATGCTAAATAAAACAGGTGAAAATGAACACCATTTATAAAAAGGTCTGAATGCTCACAAAAAGGTTATCAAGAGATTTCAAATAATTTAGGGTTGCGCTACTTCATTTCTCTCGTGAAAATATTTTATTCTGAAAAAAAATTATAAAAACAGTGCAACGGTTGAGTGACAGGTGAGCATATAAACACAAACAATTCAGAAATGTTTAAATTCACAAAATATGTTCAAAATATTTCATTTCGAGCTATGTCAACTGAAGTTGATATGGAAATTCTTTTAGTCTTCTGCGATTCTTCCTATAGATATCCCTAGATGAAAAAATTCATATGCATGAGTTCTAGAAAACTACCTACAGAATTGTATTAATTACATTTTCCTAATACATTTTCCATTCACTCAATATTTCACAGCTTCATCGCTCGGTTTGGTTTCTTCGTTTTACATTCTGAATTCTTTCTGTGCTTTACACTTTCAGATTTTCCAAATTTCTTCCATAACTCAAGAGTCGTACAGCCTCCGGTGTATTAAAATAACTTTGGAATACCACAGTTATTCTGTGGTACAGATCTCATACCATTTGCTTCAGAATGAAACTGTCAACTGAAATTGGTCGATTCAAGTAACATTTTATTGTGAGACTAGTTGTTGCCGCGGATTCACCCGCATAGACTTTCGTCTGGTTTATCACATTGAGTACTAATATTATAAATGCGTAAAGTTTGTAAGGATGGATGAATGTGATGTATGTATTTACGTTTTTTACTTTTTCACGCATAAACAGCTCAACAGATTCAAATGTAAATTGGGTATGTTCCCACGGTAACGCGGGTGAAACAGCGGGGAATAGCTAGTATTGTATAAGTGTAGCTATTGATTGACTGAAACTTTTATAATAATGTACAGCTGAAGCTTCTGAACCTGGAACCTTGAAATATACAGTTAGGTGCTTTGTATAGCGTCAAGCATCAAGAAAGGGAATCAGGAATTTCCACTGTCAAGGGGGAAAAATAGGGGTTCAAAGATTGTACTGAATTTCGTCAGTTTTGAAGTTGGAAACCTAAAGTTTTGGGTTGATAAAAAAATATTGTTACTTTTTATTTAAAATGGTCTGTCACAAAACTTAATTTGCCAAACCAAATTCTACGCGGGCAATAGCTAGTAATCATTATTTTTATTTTAAAAATACAGTAACTGAGAAAATATGCCAACTGCACTGAGTAATGAATAGCTTTGAGGATCGAATAATGTTACCTATAAAGAAATTTCGCAAAACTAACACAACCGTCAACGACGTTTGCCCTCACGCGCCTGCCCGCGTTCGGGTCACGTTCTCGGCGATGGCGCTTCATTGCTTAGACCGCCCCTTTACCCTCGCACATTGTCCCCCGTCGTTTTACAGTAAACGCGATGCGTAATGGCTCACTGTGTTGCGTTAAGTTAATCTTTTCGTGATAACTTTCAAACGATTCGTCCAAATTACTTATTGTAAAGACAAAGTTTATCTATATTCTTGAACAGAATGCACAGGAATAAATAGATAGGATCCGTTCATTATCCAGCAAGGTCCCCAGATCTTACGCCCTTGGATTTATTTCTTTAGAGATATGTGAAAGAACATGTCTATTGGGACGAACCAACTACGCCAGAAGACATGAAAAATAAAACAACAGAAGTATTTCGTTGTTTGAGTTTGCAATTTTATCTGTTTTCTCTAGCATTGAATAAAGAAACATAGTTATTTTTTAACGACTTTTTGATAATTTCCCTTGAAATTAGATACATTTCTGACAGAAAAAAGTAAACCATACCTTTTCTGAAAGCTCATTGAGTGGACTTCCCGAATGAAGTATTAATAACACGATGTTCCATTCGAAAAAACGGAGAAAAAATTATCCTGAGTTTTGGTTGCCCCTTTATAGGGAAAGCATCATTCAATAAGAATGAAATGTGGAAAAATATATTTGCTGTTTTTGCAAAAAGTCGTAAACTGGGTTTTTTGCAGTCTATGATTTGTTTGTTTATTTGAGACAATAAATTTTTTATATACTCGATATTGTAATCAAGCCGCGATCGTTTACAATTTACCAGGAGGTTGTTAAAATAATTTTCATATTTGGCCCCCCAGAACCAGTGCTATTCACGAACAGCTCAAATAATATAATTAATGAGAGGCATGCATCCTGATAAGAATGTAAGTCGAAAGTACATCCGCGATTTAGTTGAAAACTTTACAGACAAACCCTTCATAAACTAGGCGATAACGATCCAGACCGACGAATTCAATTTTTTGAACTTATAAATGAAATAATTAGCGCTGAAGCTAGACCATGAAAAAATATTTGTTTCAGTGATGAAAGTACTTTTATGCTGGATGGTAATGTAAATGAAAAAAATTATCGTTACTGGAGCGATAAGAAGTCGCATCAATTTAGGAAATGTTACCTACATTCAAAATCCAGAAAAACTCAATGCTTGGGCAGGAATATTAAACGATGCTTCAATCGGTCTTTTGTTTATACCCGACAATCAACGTGGCGAAATTCATCAGGATATTCTGGAAAACACCATCGAACCTTCAATCATGCATTAATTAGAGAACCAAAGGGACGACCAAGGCAATCCAGCTCTGGTGAACTTCCAACAAGATGGGGCACCTCTTCACTATACAGCTGCAGTAAAGCACTAGTCGGATACTAATTATATGAAAAAATAAATTGGAGGAGAAGTCCTATTGAGTGGCCTCTGACTTAACAGCATCTAATTTCTTGTGACAGCTGTTTATAAAACTCAATCTGCGTCACTCGAGGAGTTACTGTAAAGAATTACTCAACCACGTCGCGCTATTACCAGAACAACATTGGCCAACGTTGGTCCAGAATTTGAAAATAGACTATATTATTGTTTTAAAAACAACTGAACCCACTTTGAAAATTCAACATTCAATCAATCAGTTTCGACGTGGAAAGTCTTTACACCATGCATTTCAAATCATACAGAGAAAGCTATCCAAAGACGAGAACCTGGAAGATAGAAAGAACTAAACTTTTGAAATAATCATGGAATTACTAGGGTGGGGTGCTGTGAACGGAACTGCTATTTCCAACTGAAGTACGAAATCTTCACGAAAGATGAGAAACTGCCAATGGGATCACCACTTTCACCATTTGTAGACAACATATATATGGAGTGGTTTGACACTCTGGCCTTTGAAAAAGCGCAGCACCTTCATAGTATGACAGCACCTTCATAGTATGAAACCATGGAAATACAGAACTAAACACGTTTCTGAAGCACATCAACAGCGTAAAACCTTGTATCACCTTCAGAATAAAGAAGGAAGTCCACAACGAAATGCTTTTCTCAGACGTATTGGTGAAGAGGACCGACACTAAGTGGGAAACATATGTGTATCGAAAACCCACTCACACGGGACAGTATCTAAATCACGCATTCAATCATCATCAATCTACCAAAAAAGGAATCATCAAGACTATAGTGGATCGTGCTTTCTCTGTAATACGAAGGAAGGTCTCGAGAAGGAAGCAGGCATCATCAAAAAAGATCTTCAGCGGAATGGTTACTCCAAAGTGATGGTGGAACAGACTTTGGCTTAAAGACAGCAAGAGCCTCGCAAGAAAGAGAAACCGTCACAACCAGTGCTTGCACTTCCCTGCGTCAGAGAGTTGTTGGAAATAATAAGAAAAATTTGGTCCAAGAACACCATCAGAACCTGCTTCAGATCCGGAAATACCATCAGTAGCAGCCTCACGAAAACCAGGTCACCAAACGCGAACTGCGATTCCAAGAATATCATTTACCGGATACCCTGGGAGTGTGGCAAATCCTTTATAGGTGAAATAAAGAGGTCATTGAAAGTCCGCATTACCGAGCATACGAAAAACACACAGCGAGGAGAAACCAGCAAATCAGAAATAGCAGAGCATGTTTGGAGTCACCAACAGAACATCAAGTGGTCCCAAACTGGGATCATCGACAGGAAGGAACACTGGTTCAACAGCGAAAAACGGCCAACTCCTGCTAAACCGTTGAAGCGGGGCGAGGAAAGAGGGGATAGGTGATAGATACCTAACTTGGTTTGAAATCTTTTTTAATTCATTTTTAATTTTTTGCTCATTTACATTTCTTTTTTTTATTCATGCTAGTCTTGATTATTTTATTTGTTTTATTGTATTTTCATTTCAGGTTTGAATGCCTAATATAATTGATATTTTAGCTATCAAATCCATTCTAATTTTATTTGTTCTTTCACGGATTTTTAATCATAGTAGAATAATATCGGACAACGGAAGTCCGAAATAGTGAAATTCACCAAGAAGCACTGTCAACCACTTTCAAAAAAACGATGAAATATAAAATCCAGCAGACATGGAGTACCACCAGTAAAGAAGTAGAGTGTATAAATAAATAGATAGATATAGCGGGATGAGTCAGCAATGTATTTCACAAATGACACGTTGCAGAGTAACAAATTACGTAGACAGATTTGACGTTCCAAAAATTTCCATTCGTAGCTCAAGGCGAAATATGGAGTCTGTTTTCAACCATCAATAACGTATTGAGTAGCTGACGTCTCTGAAATATGTTGAAATTATTCAATAGGTGATAAATGACTTCATATTTTCTTTTAGTGAACCGAGAGAATATAAAATGATGAATTGAGTTAGTCTTTACACCCCTATAAAACATCGACTGTGAGTTAACAACTTTTTTGCTATCTCAACAATTGATATAAAATTACCAAGCATCACGTAACATTATTTATTTGACCGAGAGAAATTCTATTTAATAACAAGGGCTCTCAAGTTTCATTCTGAGTAAAAACTCAGGATTCCATTTCAACATGAACTGATATTCAGATGACTGAATGATTTGTTATATCGTACTCAAGTACGATACTGTACGATACCGTACAGTTTGTATGATTTTCACTAAACAGTTAACAAAATCCCAACAGCATCTGTTTCTCTACACAATTTCTATTTCAGGCATGTTCAATGCTGAACTATCTCTAAATAGCGCTTCATAACTACATTGATAATTTGAATCATAATGTCTTTCACTAACTACTCAATGACGAATAACTCCAGATAATCCAGGAACCAATTCATCAAAATGCGTATTTACTAAAAACTTCAAACTAGTTACAAATTTCATTTGAAAAAATAAATGTGCCGAAGGAGAATTATTCAATTCTGTTTGTTCATTGAGCGAAGGTTCCAAATTCTATTGATTTTTATGCATCCCAAAATCATTTCTCAATACGTCATATTAGTCATAATTGAACTCATGTCCAATAACGATTCCTCTTGATTCCTGTATTTGAATAGACGTGAATCAGAGATTTTTGTTTTATTCGATTTCAAAGGTCAGACTCAAGTATTCAATTTCAGTTGAATGTATTCATTAACGGTCCAATGTTGGTCACTCTTGATTCTTGGAGTTGAATAGATCTGAATCATAAATCTTTGGATTATTCAACTTCATAGGTCGGAGTCAAGTAGTTAATTTCAATTTGGAGTATCTATTGATGGAATAACCCATCTATTATCAGCATCAGCAGTTTTTGGCTTTCTAATTCTCCTACATCAAATAGAAAAAGTGTGAAACCAGTAAAAGGGACGAAGAAATAAAACAACCACTCTTTTTGTTTCATGATAGAAAATTATAAGGCCGGAAGCTTTTTCCCAAAAAACTAAAATTTCCTTAAAATATTTCCTATTCAATTCAAATAAAGATGCTATAGCTTGGGTGAATGTTTATTTGTTCATACGTACCGTCACCGTGTCAAGAGCAAATTTGTCTCTTTCGTTGATACAAAGTCACAATGTTATGAAAGAAATGCGTGCTTCGTCTTGTAATTTCATCCAAAACAGTGCTAATCAAGTGATAAGACAGGTCCCAAAACTTCAAAGCTCACCAATGAGGATGAAAGTGAGTGACATTTATTATCAATACTCTTCCATATATCACATTGTGATATATGAATGATATTTGTTTCAATTCCATAATGAATGTTTATAGTACTAACTGAATCCGAAAAACTGATTTTATTTTCATATGAGATTAGTTGTTTGGGAAGGGTTTTTTCTTTCAGTCCGTATAATAATAATAGTGACAATAATGATAATAAATACTTTTTTATCTTATACACACAAATACTCATCGAAGTTGACCGAGTGTTCGAACGGATATATGAGCAGAGAGGGTCGAAGAGAGGAGTCGCTGGATGTAAAGGGAACCTGCTCATCGATAGATGTGTAACGCAGGACGCGATACAGTATAAGCGTAATCTCTCTATGGCCTGG
>WOGR01009744.1:0-11198 GCA_015342045.1 Leptinotarsa lineolata | reverse complement strand
GAAATAAGCGTTTCAATACATTTCATCGAAATGAGTTTGAAAAAAATCGTACCACGAAGGCACGGGTTGGGTCTGATATACACCGATGGCCTGAATTAGCGGGAACTAAAAGTGCAAGCGAAACGAACTTCTCAGGATATAAAGTTCTACTGAAGATAGGAAGGTACTGTAGAAGACGGCAATCATATGAGCCGCGTTCAAGAGGGAAGCGCTCAAACGTAATAGGCTGTGTATGTCAGACCCAACCCGTGCACTCAAGGGTTAACAAAAATTTTTTAAGAATATATTTACAATTAAAAAAACAAAAATAAGCGCTGTAACAGCGTTTTGAATGAATTGAATAAAAAAAATTATAGGGAAAATTTTTCTACAGAAGATCATCTACAAGATTGGTCTTGAGTAATTTTTGTGTAAAATGTATAAAAAAAGTTATAGAGCAAAAAAGAAAATTTTTATAAAAATTTTCTCACTTTTTTGCTTATAACTTCTTTAATTTTCAATTTAGGGCAAAAAGTTATATAAATATATTTGTAGGGAAAATATTTTGCTACAAATTATAAATTTCCAAATTTTTTGCAAGACGTATAGTTTCCGACATATCGCAAAAAAAGTATTTTCACCTCTTTTTCCAAAATGGCGGCCAGGGGACAAGGGTGGCGACCCCACAAACTTGAGGTTAAGCTTCTATTGACCCCCACACCTGTCCCAAAAATAAAATTTCGTCTTCTAAAAAATGCAATATTCGGTCCTTAAATTTAACATTTCAATGGTCTTCGAATGTACCAGTATAAGTATTAAGTACGTTGCAACATAACATCTAAAGTACTGAAATGATTTATCAGTTGTTATGATTCGTACAACATAGACTACATTTTATACGAACAAAATCAATATGGCGGGTGGTCACTGATATTTTTTAACGAGTTGGATGCCAAATGAAAGAGGAAAAATTTTCGGTTCATAATTTTAAATATGGCTGAATAAAATAAGATATACCAAAGCAAACTTGAAGAAATATTATTATATTTCATCATTTATGAATAGTATTAGCGCTGAACATCGACATTTCTGAATATCAATTGTGTAAAAAAACAGAATCACCATCCCTCCTGTTTTGCGTTTTAGTTTTTTAGATAAACCGCATTGTTTACAGTTTAGAATTGTTTGGTTTCATTATTCTGACAACAGATGTTTACGTGCATTGTTTTTTGTTAGTATAAAATCGAATACCTACGTCAACATTTCAGTTTATGAAAAACAAAACGGTTCCAATGATAAAACTGTCACAGATACCTAAGTCATGGATAAAAATACGCTGGAATATGGGAATATCTAAAATAGCGAAAGTCTTAACTTACCCAAAATAGTATTTTAGTCAACTAGCGAGAAATGTGGTCATCACCCGTGAGAATGAAATTTGAAGATGCGAGCCAAAGGCAAACGTCTTAAATCGTTCGATAAAGTAATGGCCATTTCTCGCGAGTGAAATACTATATTTTTCTATGACTTAAATTAGGAGAATTTGAAAATAAGATTCATTCAAAAAAGCAACCTAATATATTTCATATTACCAACATATTCATCTGATCAGATTCTCAAATAATTTAGCACTAATCCGAATAGATACAAATATACTTGAACAATCCATGTATTATGCTGAAATAAAATTATATAAAGAATTATCAAATACGCTTGAGAAATATGGCTTATTGAAATTTAAACTAAATTTGAAAAAACATTTGTTGCTATAATTATTTTTTATTTTCCACTGACTGAATGGAATCTTACTCCTATTAATATTTTATATTTTTTTGTCTGTCATTTTATTGTTACTGATTGAGTCTACTGTCTACTATTTATGTTTCTTGGGTAATAAATCATTCGTCAGGATCTTACTAATGACAGAAAACAGCCTAAAATGTTATTATAGTATTGTCATCAAATTAAATTGCGAATATTTTGAAAAATGGGTAGTGAAAAAATGAAACTGCTATCTCTCATTGAAAATTGAACCCAGAACTCTGGGTTGTGACAAATTAGTGTGACATAAAACTACAAGATTTTCAAACCAGTCTAATTTTGTCATTAAATGGCGGATTTTTAAAAATATCACTTTTTTCGCGGCAATACAATTTTTTTTAAACGAATTGTCAGTTCAGTGAACAAAGTTGATGTTTGAAAACATATTTTGAAGTAGGTAAATTCTCAAGGCTCACTTGCCCTTGAAAATAATTGAAAAACAGTTGTGAGTTGGCTCGTCTGTGATTGGATTCGAAGGTTCGTATTTATATATGGGAAAATTCTACTTCTATTCCGGAAATATTAAAATCACAAAAAGAATACTGGTCTCCCAAAAGGGACATCTTGCCGCCAATATTTGTATGTTTATGAAATGTGCCTGTATGTTTTCAAAAACAGAAATAAATCCATCCGTGTTGGTGAATATCACACTTTCAACACAAGACAAACTAAAAACTATGTCATACCCCTTCAATTTAAACAATTAACGTCTTGTGCTCCAAGCTGTCTGAGTCTGAGATTATGTAGTGCTCTTCCAATACAAGTTAGTGACTGTGATTATATAAATATGTATAAAAAATTGAAGGACTTCCTGGGGCCCTAGGCATGGTTCATAGTGAAAGATGTCAATAATGTCTGATAATTCTTTTTCTTTTTGGAAATGAAAGAAAATTGTAACCTTCACAATTGCAGTGCGTGTATCTATTCAGATAAAACTACATAACTTGGGTTGGACACTCAGGAAGTTTATGAAAACAAAAAATTAAGGAACGAAAAACAAAAAAACGAGAGCGGAAACATAAATACCTGTTGTAGTTGTCCGTCCCGTCACCTTCAACAAATCCATGGTTATGTTTTTCACTCATTATCTTTACTTGATCTACCTACATTCACGTTTTGATTTTTACCGCGTCACAATTGAAATCCAGATGTACTCGTACGTATACACTATTGAAAATACTAACTTATAAATGTCGAATAAAAGTAAATGACTAGAACACCTACAAGTTACGAAATGATCACAATTACTACGAATCGCAGGAAAAGTACAAGTATATGGCTTTTGCTAAATTATTATTAGATTTTTTTTATCGGCTGCCTGCTCACGATTTTATTCTTGGTCCGGTTATTTGCGACCGCAGCTACTGAAGGTAAAACATCGGAAAAAGTATCCTTTTATTTCATATACAGAGTCGAAACTGATTTCTCCCACTCACCTTCATATAGAGTGAAGTTAATTTGAAGTAAAGGTGGGTCAGACAAGTACTTGTTGATAATGATGATAATGTCTAGTTGGGAAATCGCTAGATTGTTAGTTAGTAATGAGGTTAAAAAACAGCGATAATTCGATAATTGATATTATCTTTTTCAAGACTTACTAAAAACAAAGACGAAACTCGTTTCGGAGTAAGAAGTTGAAATGTCAATGGTGAGGTTTTTTCTAACAAATTGAAATATATTATGGTACCTAAATTGTGAATATCCGAAATGAAAATAATACCATAATGCACTTGCCTGACATTAAAGAACTAAACATATCAGTGTAATTCAAATGGGTACACGACTAACACTGAAAATAATCAAAAGCAAACGATCAAATATTGATAACTGAGGCATCTAGTTTCAAAAACTAACTGAGTCACTTTTAACAAGAAAATTGGTGGAAAAGATGTATTTCAATAAAAATAATTTTTGAAAAGATTCCATTCACACGGTAGAAATATTGTGAACAATTAACAGCTCTGAAGATATGATATCCATCATGAAAAAAGTATTAACATCAGTATAATTTTGTGACTTATCTGGTTTGACGCCTCAAGTTGAGTATGATATATTTCATTGTGATATAGAGAACTACTGAGCAATATCTCCCTAAAGTTCCCACTTCTTTTGGGTGTATGTTTGACATTTTTTATTTTTCTGTGACTGATAATATATCACTTAAATATTAATTCTCCAATCGAAAAAACAAAGGTGTTCCTGGATACATTATGTGTACTTATCGTATAACTGTTTCTGAAAAAAAAATTGAATAAAAAATGCTTATTATTTATCGTAATGACCTTCTGGACTGAATCAAGGAAGTTGAATGTATTTTTTTTCCATTTCAAAATTTTTCCTTGAAATAAATTCGTTTTCGGATTCTAGTGAGTCTTCGAAACGTCGGCACAGAATTCAAAATGACTGTTTTACCCTGTTTGAATTTTTTTTTAAAAATTGTATCAAAAACATATTCGGAACCAGCAAAATGCCCACTGAATAATTGACCTTCGTAAGTACATTTTTGGCACTTTGGGATCTCATTTTTTTCAATGAAATTCAACTTATACTACTTGCTAATAATATAGGTATCCAGTGTTGTGAGAATTTTTAAAAATTTTTCCTTCATAATATTGGTTTACTTATTTAACCGCGCATAAAATAAAATTCATAAAGCATCTCATCAGATATTTTTATTATTTTCAAACATTTTTTTACACAATAATAATCAATCCAGAATATATAAAAGTAATTTACATTTCATATTTACATAATTTTCAGTGGTTTCAGACTAGATAAAACATAATTTTACATATTTACAAACTAAGTCATGCAAACAATTTGCAAAATATGTACAAACAATACTACTTCATTGAGCCCTGATTTGAGCCCTGAACACAGGATTATACTCAGTTATTCAGACTATAAAATTACATAAACTCTGGTTCTGGTGTAGCAGTTGATATTTGAACGGTCAGCATATATACACGAAGTAAATAGATATGAATTCAAACGTATCTATTTGAAATAGAAAACTTCATCTTGAGAAAGTATGTACAAGAACATTATTTGCATGTGATCCCATAAAATTTGTTTTGACCACTTGTTCTCAAACTGTAGTAGTATCATCGGTTTTAGAAAAACTACATCTTAAAATTCGCTTTCTTGTTCAACATTTTATTCAACGTTGAATGAGAATGCAAATCACACAAAATGTATATAAAAACCTATAAAATGCATGTCTAGTTGAGTATTCTACTCCTGATTGAAACTCTGACCTATATAGGTTTGGGAAAAATATGAACCAGTTGATTTTCCCCAAGTTTTGATGTAAAATTAATGTAGTCATTTAATTGAAAGTAATGTCACCAGAAATATCACACAGTTGAATTGGTTCCAGAGAATTTCTCGACTATTTTCTCCAAACTCGTAGAAGTTCCTATTACGAGTCCTATGATGGCGAAACAGAATATGATGATGTTCCTGACTATGATCATAGTTCCCCTGATACCTTTCAAAGAGTCCCAATGAGTGCTGATGTATATGAGGGCTGGAAAAGCCAATCCCAATGCTGACAAGCTGAGAGCTCCAAATAACGAGATGAATAATTCTATGTAAGGTACAGCTACGGCTAAACAGACTGAAAATGAATAAAGAATTTGTTATTAATAAACATCCGACATGATTTGGTCATAATTTATGAAATATTTCATTGGGTGATGAAAAATGTATAGAAGTCAACTTCTTGTGTGCTCTACCTAAAATTCTATTCATAATCTCAATCTTCCTTACACAATGCAAAACAAATATGAAAACTTTCAAGAAGTCTATCTGGAATTTTCAGAGGAATAGGCTATGGCTAAGAGAACGGTGAGCAAATCCTTAATATTTGATCGAATTTCGCGTGCTATTTTGGTCTTGGTTGTCTTAGCTCTTCCATTGGGACGATTTGACTTTGGTTTCGATGTCATATCCATACACCCATGATTCGTTACCAGTTATAATCCTTTTAAGCAAATCTGGATCGCCGTTAACGTCATTCAACAATTCATTTTGCACAATGTAATCATTTGCACATTTGACATTTTGACATTTGCACAAAGTGACACACAAAATCTCATCATCACAAAGTAATCATCATCATAACATCATGAAGTAATATCATCATCATCACCATCATCATCACAATGACAATCATTACCACCAGCACAAAGTAATCTCATCATTTTGCAGAAAGTGACACACAAAAGCTCATCATCACAAAGTCATCATCACATTATAAACTAATCTCATCATCACCATCACAAAATAATCTCATCATTTTGCACAAAGTGACACACAAAATCTCATCATCACAAAGTAATCATCATCATAACATCATGAAGTAATCTCATCATCATCATCATCGTCATCACAATGACAATCATTACCACCAGCACAAAGTAATCTCATCATTTTGCACAAATTGACACACAAAATCTCATCATCACAAAGTAATCATCATCATAACATCATGAAGTAATCTCACCATCATCATCATCATCATCACAAAGACAATCATTACCACCAGCACAAAGTAATCTCATCATTTTGCACAAAGTGACACACAAAAGCTCATCATCACAAAGTAATCATCATAACATCATGAAGTAATCTTATCATCATCATCATCATCACAATGACAATCATTACCACCAGCACAAAGTAATCTCATCATTTTGCACAAAGTGACACACAAAAGCTCATCACCACAAAATAATCATCATCACATTACAAAGTAATCTCATCATCATCATCATCATCACAATCCTTATCATCAGAATCATCATCATCACAAAATAATCCTATCATTTTGCACAAAGGGACACATAAAATCTCATCATTTTACACAAAGTGACGTCATTCAACAATTCCTGAGCGATGATCATGCATCGGTTTTTTTGTTCAAAATTCAGCAATTTTGGAATGAACTTCGCTGTCAAACACTTCCTGCCCGAAAATTTCCGAAAGAAATTAATGGCATCTGCCAACTGATATTCCGGCATTCTCAGCAACTTCTCTAATAATAATTCGACGATTCTCCATAACAATTTTCTTCACTTTCTCAACATTTTCATCGGTTGTTGATGTGCTGGGAGTATCCAGGACGAGCGATTCACGTCTTCTCGACCTTCTGAGAAAAGCTTGTACCACTTGTAAACATACTTCTGGCTCAGAGTACAATCACCGTATGCCACTGTCAATTTCAAGTGTTTTTAAGCACGTATTTCCATTTTTACACAAAATTTTATGCAAATTTTTTGATCCACCTTTTTCGATAGCAGAAAATCGCCGAACACGCAAAACAATTCCAACTTTTATGCCTCTCACCAACAAACTGAACATGCTGAACAGCTGTAACTGTGAAATATGTTCGAGACGAGTGTATCAATAAAAAAATCGCTTGACGAATGTACATATCTCGATAAATTTGAATATTCACCTTATTTTTTGACCAGTCCACGTATGCTTTTGTTCACAAATTTATGAATAAAAAAAGTTATCAGGAGTTGAACTTCCTCTCCTCTGAATTTGTAGGAATCATATCAAAGCACGGTTGAACAGAAACTTATTAATAAATAATAACTTTATAAAAATTGACTACATGATTCAGCCCTTTAATAAACCTAAATGGTTAAAACTTGAATCCAGATTTGGGGTGTATATGTCAAGTTTGATATATAGAATGTCGAAATTTTATATATCTTTTCGAAATAATTGAAAGATTCTGATTTACACGACCGAATTATAAGATTCAAAAAATTGTACACTGTTCTCCCCACATACCAATGTCATGTATGGGAAAAGTTTTTTAAAAGTTGTGCTTGCTGTATATAATATATTAAATGCTCTACCAAAATGTTCCATCAAAAATTGTCAAATGTGCCTGTTCTGAATTCATATAATTATTGTTATATCACATCTCATAATGAGTATTATTTTATTAGTCAATTATTCCCGTACTCATATCAACAACTATATATTTTATTTTTGGTAACTTGGGGATTTGTATGCAAGAGCAACCGTGTTGAATAACGCCTCCCTGTTTCACGTCTAATATGTATTTTGAAAAAATAAAGACACATTATCATAAATGGAAACTGTTCTGAGTTAAACAATGTGACTAAGTCAGATCAGTTGGATAGTACCAAAATTATCTCATTAACTATTAGATCTACGACTTTAATTTCTTGACTAACATGTTGGAACATTTTGACCATGAAAATATTAAATTGCCTTTTCAAACATTAAGTTATGACTGCGATGAAAATTTGGTGATCAGAATTATACTGGGAGTCTCAACGAACAACATCCAACCAAAGTCTTGTAAAGTCTTGTGCTATATTATTCGATTGGTGACCTATTTATTATGTAGAAATTCATATTTAATATGGAATAAAGAAAATGCTTTCTACTGAGTTTATTATTCGTTATTCGAGAATGGACTAATAAACCGAAATCTGTCGTTTTTAAGGAAAAACACAAGCACTACAGGATGAATCCTAAGGCGCTTTAAGAGCGGTGCTTGCATGAAAGTAGTGATTTACGTTGGATTTGAATCGCTGGAAATTGAATTCATTTGGAAAAACGTTCTCAGGAAGTTTATTCCACATGAGCGCAGTTCTCCAAATGACAGAGTTTTTAAACAAAGGAGTTGGAGGTGTACTGAGTTGAACTTCAAAACGTGTAACGAATATTTCGTTACATTCATGTATTCATAATGTTATCTATGACACCAATAGTTTAATCTCCACTATTTCGACCATCTTTTACTCGGTAAACAGCATTATAGTCACTACGGCCGCTGTCAGAACAAACCGTATTGTTTCGTGTTCCGTAGACAAACGACTTGAAGTTTGGTTATTGACAAAACTTTCTCTCTTGCTTTCGAGTGCTCAGCTAGGAAAGTTGATACCTGGTACGTTGACCTTTTATTCCTTTTTCTGAATATCTATTAATAGTAAATTTGATGGTATTGGTTTGAGTTTATCTTTTGTCTCTCCTGGATTTTGCTATTCAGTAATTAAAATCGTTCATTTACATGATTAGTGATAATTACGCTGCATGTGATTGGAAGTTATAACTTTCAAGTAATTTTATGCTTGCTTATTTTAGTCATCGAGTATAACTATTGATAATTGACGGAATCACCTGTTACTTGGAGTATTTTCGTTATTTTCTTTGAAGTATTATCATCATTGGTGAAACCAGTATCTACTCCAAGTAAAATTTTCAGAGACCCGTGAAATATCATTTTCGAGCTACCTGTTGCTGCAGCGGGGTTATCTTCCTAGGAGTTTTGGAAGGACAAGACAGGAGAATTGAAGTTGAGCAGTGATTACTTGGTGACATTCAGGTCGTACCTTTCTAGGACAATTCCTCAGGTAGGCATTTATTTTCTATCTGATCTTTTTAAGGTCAAATTAATGTCTCTTTGAGAAATAAATGGAAACTTGAGAGAATTTGTTTCTCTGGCCTGATTGGTTAACAAGTATTGTACTCATCAAATATTAATAGATATTCAGAAAATGGAACAAAAGGTCAACGTACCAGGTATCAACCCTTCTAGCCAAGCACTCGAATGAAAAGAGAAAGGGTTTCGTCGAAAACCCTTTCTCTTTAAAGCATACTGACAAGCTATCAAAGATGGTTACCTATTGATATGTAATTTAGTATTTTGATATTTTCTTAGATAAATTGTCAATTTGTTTTCAGTTATTTTCAATTTAGTGTTGAAATAATATAAACTGCTATATCTCCTTTATTTCAACTAATTTTAAAGCTTCATAACATTGTATGTAAATAATTTTCCTTCTTAAAATCCAGAATAGAGATTCTAAGGATTGTATCTGATTCGTTTCATTGTTTTGCATGATCTCGAGAAACTGTGTAATGGGTGAAGATCTAAATCGATGCATATTAGTTAGCTCATAGGGAGCAAAGTGAAGTTGTTGAGGACATTACAAAAACTATGTACGAGGTGGATCTCGTCAAAATAAACAACTTTTTCCTGTAAAATGTTTGATGAAAATAACTAGGATTTCAAAAAAACTTACGACAAAAGCCAACCATGTCCTGAAAAAAATTTCAACAATTCGTATCTCGAAAACGAATGATTTTTCAATTTTTTTCAAATGTCGTTTTGAAATAACGAACAAAAAAATTCTATTTCAACACCCTGTATCTCCGAAACGAAGCATTTCCTGCCTGTATACAAAAAATTGAATATGTAGATTTATTTAGTGAAGACACGCCCGAAGAAGCCATTGTATGTTGCGTTTTTGTAAAACTATTTAGTGTGAATCTAACAGTGTTTTTTTCTGATTTTCTCGATCTGAAAAGAGACTACTTCAGTTTCCCAAAATGAGAAACGTTTGTCCAATTTAAATGATCTTGTAGGTCTCAACGTTTCCGACATAGCAATAGTAGGATCAGCTTAAAAAAAGCGGACTGTATCAATTACCAGGATTGGGCCTCTAACTTATGACTAAATAAGTACTACAATTATAATATTCCTGAGTTGCCACTTTCAGGATGTCACGGAACTTTGAAGGAAACGTACTACTGATACTGTCGCTAGAAGTTTTTTTTTATGAAATACTTTGAGAAAAAGAAATCCACCCACTTCTCTCACTAGTCTGGCTGTGGTGGCATTTTTTATAGAAATGCCTTTTCTAGAATCCCCACCACTTTTTGAAAGCATTTAAAATGTAAATAATGCCAATAAAATGAATATTAATAATATTAAAAAACCGCCACTCACCTGCTGGCCATTCTGATTAGTGGTGATGACTTGATTGGTGCCGAGCACGACTTGCTGTTGCATTATCGGCGCTCCCGAAGTGACCACCGAACTACCTTGGGAGATCTTCTGGACGACTGGCGAACCTTGTTTCACCAGCACCTGCTGCTTGATGGAATTTTGTTGCTGCACCGGCGGTTGCGCCACAACACCCTTCATCGGACTGCTCTGGGCCGTAACTTTACCTGCGGAAGTATGTATAGCCTGTTTAAGTATAGCCTTCGGAGTGGCAGTGGTGCCCAGAGGTTTGGGGGTTGTTGCGAGACCCGACGATTGGAGTTGAGCCGTTGTGAAAACCTGAAGTTTACCGTCCGGAAACTGAACGAGCTGCTGACCCGGTTGGAGACCCTTGACGGTGAAGCGGCCGTCAGGTGTACGCATTATCTGAACGCGTTGAGGCATTTCTTTGGAGGGTTGTTGATGAGATGTGCTGATGGCAGATGTTGCTGCACAAAATGTTTCATTACATGATTATGTGAATACAAAAACACAACAAAATTACATTCCTTCAAATTATATTCAGTCTTTGAAAAGTGTTTCTGCAACAAGCTTTTGAAATATTAAATGACAGACATTC